>JAOBYK010329356.1:0-18098 GCA_025434845.1 Phenganax subtilis | reverse complement strand
AATGGCCGTTAAATACTTTTTAGTTGACTTCAACGACAGTTTAAGACATAAAGGTTCGCCCCCTTTTTAATTCATTGAAACCGTCAATAAAATTGTTGACTTGCCCGTCATTTGGTTAAAAAATCACGTGATTGCAAACAAGCCATTAGATCCTTCTGTAAACTTCCGAATGTCACGGTGGCTTTTGTGATAATGCGAGAAACCAATGACTGAAAGCAAGACTTATGAACCTTCGAGTACCCATTCACACAGTAGTATTCACTGAAGTATTCGTTCAAGTACTCATTTTATATTTTTGATCCCTTGAGCTTTGCAAGATTTTCCTCCTCCACTTAGTAAGTTCTTTCTTTGCTATGCTACATCATTCCTTGTCTCCAAGTAGGAACTGCCCTAAAATGGGAAAAAAAAACTAAATCATTTTAGCAGAAGTTACAAACACAAGTGAAGTGCCGCGAGTGGTGTCTTATTCACTGCGTTGTCGCAAAATACCTGTTATCGACCCAAGCTTTTTGAACTGAAGAGGTCAACTGTTTTTGCATGCAACTTTTCCTGAAATACTCTTCGTGTGTTTACGAATCTGATGAATTGTACAGGTTGTTTGGAAGAAAGGTAATAGAAAAATTTTGCAATGTTTATGACATATAAACATGAGACAGTGTTTAGGAGATATGAAATATTAAGATGCAACTGGAAGGTATGAAAGATTAATTGGATTCGCAACTTTTAACCAAACAGACATTGAACTGTGAAATTTAACTTCGCAAACAAACTAGAGGCGAGGCGGTATAAGATGAAGTAGACAGAAGTGTTGCTATGCATGTTGCTGAGCGGTAGTCAATGCATACGCCAAAAATCATAGCCCCCGAAATCAGGCGCAACGAGATTTCAAACGCATATATACTATAACACAAATTTATTGAAACTAGGGAGCTGCCATTGCAGCAAAAATTGCAACTACTTGTTGGATGGTATGTTTGTAAGTTGTAAAGAACACGCTGCCAACCTCCGGCAAAGTCACTAATTATATTATTCATTTATTGGCATAATACTAAGCAAATGGTACATTCAATGCTTCGCAAAATCAAGAACAAATGACTCAAAAGACTAAACACTACACCTGAACAGTTCTTTCGGTCCTTGGAATATGTCCATCACGTATTTAAACTTTCATCAAATAGTGGATTCAATTCATGAACGACAGTGCGACTGTTTCATTGTGGGATCCATGCAAGCACGAGAAAATATACATGACACCACGAACACGTTGGCGGGACAAAACATTTCCAAGTTTACAAACAAACAGTTGAAGACTTTGCTTGAATATAAGCAGATTGGTTTTCAAACAACCATGCAAATTTTTATCACAGAAGTCTCGATTGGAAAGTTTTAGTACAAACGGCCGCAGAGAAATACGCAAACTAAAACAGCTGGTTTAATTTTAACCCAAGGTTAACCTGCCCCTGGAGTTAAAAAGCCACAAAAAATTTTTTGCTCACATACTTATTTGAGAAATTTGATAAAAATAACCCCAGCGACTTTCATCAAATGCCAACGCAGTGACCGAATGTAAGTCCATTATTGGTTCAGCTACTCGTGAATTATTGAATGAATTTCCGAAATATAGTGGATTATAAACCTGAATCCCATACCTGTGTGGTATACGCATGACAGGTTCACCAGGACTTGATGTCGCCTTTTTTCGTTCTTTTAAACCTTCTGTGAGTTTCAATAATCTTGATGGATCTCTCTTCGCGTGAACTTCAACCTATAGACAATATTAAACTATAATTATACAATGTACTTCTTTATACTTCATCTAAATAACGTTCATAAAGAATGAACTGAAAGTTAGCGAACGTCGCACTTCTACCTGATTTCTTAGTTTTTCCAAACGTCTTTCCTTTTCTTCTTTTTCTATTTCTTTATTCTGAAGCTTTATTTTTCTTTCCAAAGTAATTCTTTCATTCTGTGAACAGCGTCGAAGAGAAAGAGAAGGTTTATTACCATGGCTGGGTGCAGAAAAAGTCTGGAAACAGGACGCACTGAAAAGTTCTATAATGTATTGTTACTTCACAGTACGTGGAACGTTAACTTTTCAGTGACTATGTTTTCACCGTGCACAAGTTCGCGTAAGTATGAACGAAATAGAACAAAGAGGTTAGTCAAATATAGACGAGCATATTAGCCTTCTATCAATCAAGCAGGGTACTGGGTCTAATCCCGAGCAGCAATGCATTTATGGATTGTTTGAAGAGACAAAAGAAGAAATTTAAAATAAAAACAAATAAATATTTATATTTACCTATTGATGAAATACCTTGTCGCTCGCGCAATATTTCAATTAATAGCTACTTGCCCATAAGCAGTTATCGTTCCAAACAATCAAGAGATGCATTGGCGTTTATGACTAGATACAGTACCCTTGATCGATTCGGACAAAGCTGATGCTTAAGCATATTTATCTACTAGGTGTCCCACAAAAACTATTCAACTTATGACGTTTAACTATAAATTGTTATACGGAACATGAACCATTGTTTGTAATTAGTCGTATTAACTAGGTTACGTCTTTGTAAACTAAATTTACCGCCTCTGTACTTTCTAGTCATTAGCAGTCAATTCGGTTCGATACTAAGGACGCAAATGAGATAATTGTTTTGTTTGATCTAATGCAAATAAGGCTATCAGGTGGGTACAATTGTTACGGACTAATTCGCAGCTCGTTCGCATCCAGCTACATAACAGCCATTACAAAATACACCAACGGCACATCTACTTCCATGCTCCAACTGTCAGTGCAATTTAAAGTAGTAAATAGTAAAGAAGAATTTTGTGGCATTTACTGTAATCAGTAACAGTTTTCAAAGATCCCGTTGTTCCGAGATCCTTGCGCATTACAAAAGAACACAGAACTCGCAACAATAACATTGTAGAAAGAAAAAGCTAACTTAAATCTTAGTTTCTATAATGGCGTACGATATTCAGCTATATATAAACATTGAAGATACATGTTTTACGAATTAGAACAAGGATCGCCGAAAACAACCTATATTGAGAATAACTATAATCTCGTTATCCTTCAAATGTAGCTGCAATTAGTTCTGTTCTCTTGATTTATTAATCCCGAGTTTTGCAAGTTTTTTTTAGGTTTTATTGACCGTGGTTAGACCAAGCGAACTTAGTTCAGACGCATATTAGTGAGAACAGATGTCCAATTCAGGCTTGAGAAGCATAAGGGCGTCCTTACTGCGCATGGTTTATTGTGCATAGATAAGCAAGTGCGCTGAAGAGAGGCATTCATCCCCCTGAATTCAAATTTCAAGATGGCGTCAATGTTTCAGTTAAAAAGCTCTTACGTATTTCCTATTCTTATATTTGTCTTAAAGTGTCTAAACACAATGTCAACAACACGAACGCATCTTACCCTCTCTTGTAACCTAGCAACATCACTGGCGCTCAATTTTCTGTTTTCTCTCTCGATTTCCAGACGATGTTCTTCCGCCATTTTCAATATTTCTTTTTCTTCCTCACGCTGACGAGCGTAATCTGACACTTGACTCTTAATTTCACGCTGTTATATAAAACATAGAACGAACATCGCTGATTACTTACGATATATGTATGAAACATAAAGGCCCGTTCTCACGGTCGATTTTTGATACGATTTTTTTCGAGTTGCACGATGTCAAAGAGTGGATAACTAGCGAACATACTTGGCCCATCCTCGATCACATTCGCTAAGAGGAGAAAAATCGCAACAAAAATCGCCGTGTAAACGGGCCTTAAGTGGGTCTCTAAGAGATATTCAAAATACTCACTCTGCGCTTTTCTTCCTTCTCTCTGTTTTTCATGGCTTCCAACTCCGACCTTGCTTTCTGTTCTTCCTCTTTCGCCTTTTTTATTTCTTGTTCAGCCTAAACAAAAAGTATTTCACACTTTACGTTTTGCAAGCGAGTTGGTGAGGCTAATTCAAGTCACAGGGTTTGCATGGTCTTGAGGGCCATTAGGTTTGTTTACTGAAGTGCCGCAATAAAACAGGGAATGGTGTTCAAATTCCTAGCAGCATAACAGCAGGCAAATCAAATTTATTATCACCTATTTATGTGTTTTCCATAGATGCCCAATCGACTATAAATATATAGCGGCTGGATAATTTTACCGTGACTCTTTGCGTGCCCAGACAACACTACAAGTACAAAAGTACTGCCAGAAGATATCGTTCTGAATATAGGTGATGTGCAAACATTCCCCTGAGATTCAAAGAACAAACTGCGTTTTCTGATTTATTAATCCAGAGTTTTGCAAACATGGTGCCCATGACTTAACATGAGAATCACCTGTTCTAACGTTATCAATCAGAAACTTAACGCTTTGATACTTTTCTGACCAATATTCGTTGAGTTGCAATCCATTGAAGTAAGAGATGGCGGCTTGTCGATATTGCAAGCTGAGTTGACAAATGTTTGCCAAAACAACATTAATGTACAGATGATTAGTGTTCTGCTTGACAACGTTGCTGCCTGCAACGCATTTTCTTCTAGTATTTTCATTACGAATAAAATATAAAAGAATCTGATAATACAGATAAGCCATCATCTTTGTACTACGTAAAGTGGGCTATAAACATTCTTCAGACGACTTTACTCGCTAGGGCGAGACTTCGCTACTTAACAGGTTATAAAATCAAAAAATGCCTACCATATTTTTTGTCATGGTGCATTTAAAAACTGAAGACTAACCTTCCACGAACCAAGTTTTGAAATTCTTTCTTGCCGTTCTTTTTCAAATAATTCTGCTCTTCTTTTCTCTTTTTCATTTGATATTTCCTTTTCATCCACATTTGATAAGATGTCCATTTTATCCACCTGGAAAAAACAACAATAAGAGTAAATATCAATGCATTCTCATTAGCCCTTTTCAATATTCAACCGTACACGGAGAGACAAAGTTATAATATCCGTGAACAGTTGAGTTGGATCAACGGAAAAGCGGCAAGACACTGTCGGCCTATAGGGGAGGTGGGGGGGGGAGCGTTCTCTCTTCACTCGCTTGTCTGGATAGCGCCTTCTTCCACGTACTATGTAGCTCGGTAAGACTGAACCAACGTGGCGTTTTCACATGTAACACACCCTAAGGGCACGTGAGGCCCTACACTATTGTTCCCAACCTTCCTGGGCTATTTTTCAGTCTCTTCCGCTTCCGGTACGACGTTTTCTATTTCTATGGCTAATGAGAATGCATAAGTATGTGTCTTATTTTGAAGCTATAATTGATGGTGATATCGAGCAGGTAGACTATATATAGTTTAACTTAAACTTTACAGACAGAAAGACAATACGGATAGATAGACTATGTGGATAGACTACACAGATAGATAGACTAATAGTTATTTAGTATAAATTCCCAGGGGCCTGTTGTTCGTACGCCGTTTAGCTTAAATGGTGGATAAGTCGGAATTCAAAAACACTCCCACACGTCTTCTAAAACTTTCGAATCAAATATTATGTAATTAAACTATAGGCAAATACATGATAATAGTATGCAGTTAAAAAAAGTTTCAATTTCGTTGTTCAAGGAATACACAAACGAGATTTCGATTTTCAACTTATCCACCGTTTAAGCTAAACGCGGTTCGAACAACCGGCCCCAGGTAACTATTGATTTTCTTGCATTCTCATTGGTCAAAATTCACAGTCTCTGAAGTGATAGTCATTGGTCAGTGACTATCACTTTTCAGTTTTTTTGCTGTTTCTTTCAAATTGGCTGCTTGTTTTGTCGCAGTAACACAAGAGAGAAAATTGCCCAAATTAACAAAGATTGCACTCCGAAAAAAACAAACAAACTACGAAATATGGCTTTAAAATATTTCAAAGAGAAATATTAAACTTTACGCGCTTTTATTTGCAAAAGACTGGCTTCGTTGCAACGCGACATAGAGCAGGCTGACATTTACAAATTATGTAAACAAACTATTTACAGTGCATTTGAAATGAATGGGTATGAAGTTTGTTGATTACGATTTTAAACACCCGGAAATTTATACTAAAACAATTAGTCGCCTCAGGCTTCGTGATTACAAGCCTATATTCACTGCGCCTTCGACTCAGTGAATAAAAGCTTGTAATCTCCTCGCCTTCGGTGACTAATTGTTAAATAGACTATGTACATAGAAAATATAGATAGATAGACTATATAGCTAGATAAAATAGACAGACAGACTATACAGATAGATAGACTATATAGACAGACAGACTACATAGACGACGACATGGACTATATAGCATAAAATTGTACAGAAGCAGTAGCGAAAGGTGCATCTACAAGCCCTCTGTCCGGAATCAATGCTAAGACTCTGCTATGCCAGTGCACTGCTCTGAACACTCGCACTGAACTCTTATTTTAACGTACTTCTTTATGGTGTTTCCACTCTTGAATCGCTTTCTTCTTTTTGTCAAGTAATATCAAGTATTCGCTGTACCAGTCGTCATGTTGTCGTACATCATCGTAAGATTTTCCAGGAAGACTGTTCAAAGCACATTGAATAAACTCATCTTTCTCCTACAATATACAAAACTCCACGTTAAGCCATAGCTAATGACCAAACTTACTACGACAAGCAAGACTAGCGCTAACCACTGAGCTACCCGGCCGTCTGTTCACTCAACAATGTTTCGAAAGCCACTTTAAGTTTTTTCAACATACTAACTCATATATATTTGTGATAATCTAACGTCAAATTCTTATAGGGCGCATTTGGGTAAACTAGGAATTTGGCTACGTTTCCACAAGAACGATTTCGTGCAGTAACATCATCGAATTCATTCATTCAAAGACGTTTTTAAACCCTAAAACGTCTTCAATAGAGCAGCATTGAACGTAATACTTTAAATACAAGAGGTTTTAAGAATAAACCCGGCTAAAAAAAGGTTGAATTCGGTGTCGTGACTGTTCGGAATCGGTCTCGTGTTTTAACGTAACCTTTAAGCCTGTTTTCCACTAGGCACAATTTTCCACACGGAAAATAAATCTAGCAACGCGATTGGCTAGCTTCGCCACGAAATATATTGCTAGCCAATCGGTCTGGTAGATTTATTTTCCGCACAGAAAATTCCACGTAGTGGAAAACGGGCTTAATGTAATTTTCCGTTGCGTCCACTTTGCCCGCGCGAACAATTAGGAATTTCAGGCGCACGTGATTGCCCTTTGCCCGCGAGGGTGATCAGCTGCCGCGAAAGATTTAATTTTTTTCTTTAAAGTTGAATATCGCCTACTAATTCTGGAATACACTTCAGCCGTGCAAGTGTTGCTTCACGTCCGAATTTTACCAATATACAGTTTGACAAAAAATGTTTTCAGCATGTCCATGAAGTAGTGACTTCTACTTTGGTAAAAATAGCTAATACACATCGTAATACGGTTGAAGTGGCAAGACATCCTCCAAATTACCTTTGTTTTGTTGTGTTGTTTCAATCGAAGATACTCCTGGTGATCATAGTCATCCCAACCCCCCTGATGACCGCCAGTTTGAACCAGAAAACGCTAGGGAAGCAAAGCAATCAAGAGAAAGATTTTAAGGAAAATAGAATATCGCAGGGTGTAAATTAGATAATTGTGTACGCTCTTACATTTCAAAGCCCCCTATATCATGCTTTATTTTAATCACCAAGGTCAGGGATAGTACCTGCATTCTAAGCTGCCAGAAACCGAAATAAGGGACCGCTCAGTTTTGGGGGGAAAATTTTAGATTTTAACTCATTTGACAAGTTTTTATAAATGTGTACTATTCTAATAAGATAGGTACGCGGTGCGTTTTGCGCGCCATGCTCTAAGGTGAATAATGCCTGTTTTCCACTAGGCGGAATTTTCCGAGCGGAAAATAAATCTAGCGACGTGATTGGTCCGCTTAATAATTTTTCGCGGCAAAGTATATTACTAGCCAATCAGTTTGTTAGATTTATTTTCCGGGCGGAAATTTTAGCCTAATGGAAAACAGGCTTAAAGAATGAAGCACGAAGGTGAAAAAGAGCCATGGCACAATGGTGAAAAATGAGCCATGAGCAACAGTGAAAAAAGGCTATGCACAAAAAGAGTCATGTAGCTACAACGGTAAAAAAGGGCTACAGTATATGCGCAGCGGTAAAAGAAGAGTCATGCACAACAATGACAAGAATCATGAAGAAAAGAAAAATAGTGTCATGCACAACGGTCGAGTTCTTTCTTCATTGTGTATACACATATACATATATGACAATGTACAACGCGCTATCTTGACATAGACACTTATATTAATGCCGGCTTATTCTAGCAAAGTTTCTGTGATCAAAGTAGGAACTTTTCACAGGGAATTTTTGACAGAAATTCAGAGTGAAGTAGTTCAGTGCATGAGCAATGTATTGTTCCCTTACATACTTTTAGCAAATCCTCGAAAACGTAGGATTTACCTATCCGAAATTTCCACTTTGATCACAGTAAACCGGGCCTTAATTGAAGCGATGAAAATAAAGGTTTGACATCAGACGATATATTATAAGTCTTCTATAGATGACTTCAATGTTATACACTTCTACACTGCAGTCGGCCTTACTTCAAAAGCTGCAATAGCAGGAGGCATCGAGCTTGGTTGTTTTGTTGATTTCTTCATCGCTCTAGTTGATTCAACAGCCGCGGCTGGAAGACGAGACCAGGACTCAAATTTTTTTTCTGAAGCTGCAAGTTCTTGAGCAATCACTCGCTCATCTTGAAGAAGCTCTTCAAATCTGGAATAACAAGAGAAGAAAATATGAAAACTACCAAACTTTTAATAGTACGTTTTTCAAACTTAACTTTCACTCAAAGAATGATTTCCATAAACTTCCTTCGATCACAGTTAATTGAGACTTCGATCAAAGTGTACGGAGACGTTAATTTGTCGACCAATGCCATATTTACTCGTTCAAGCGCTGCAGCGCTTGTTAAACTTTCAGTGTCGTTGCGGCACTTATTTGAAGGCGGTGTTCTTTGGACATATTTTGGATGCAAATCGTAGTATGAACTATAATTATGTAAACTACAAGCCATAGTATTTTAAGGGATAAATTTTCGGAAGTTGTTATAGTATTGTTGTTTTACATTCGCTTTTTGAACAAGTACATGTTTTGGAAGTAATTAGCTTTTCTCACGCTATGCGACCAGGCCTTAAATCCGTTATTCTTGGGTGGCCAATCAGTGAATTAAGTAAATTTTATTTTATTGAAAAGATATTAAAACAAATTCCTCGTTTTTTGGTAAGCCTGAGACTGTTTCTCCGCAATAGATCTTCAAATTCGGTGGGAAAATTCGACATGAAAAAATGTAAACTTTCGGTAGTTATGTAATTACGTAGAACAATTTTGCTATTTAATCCAAATTCTCAACAAATATGAACTTAGCTAGTGTCAAACGATTGTTAACAAGAATAAAATTTTAAATATTTTCGTTTGATAAAAAATGACGGTCAAAAACAATGATTTGCCACCCAAAAGTGGCGGATTTTAAGGCCTGGTCGCTTAGCGTGAGAAAGGCTAATTAGTGTGGCGTTTATTTGACCGCGGCGCTCCTTAAATTTTCTACTCGCAAATGCCCCGCTCATTTCAGGGTGGGGCTCAGTTGAAGAGGCTAAAAAATAACTAAATATGGTATGGTCTTTTGAGATAATTATGTAAAACTGAAAAAACAAATATCAGAAAAACCACAGTAGTCAGCAGTAGTATGAGATTCTACATTTCAGTCGCTTTTGAGTCTAGAGCTCGAATACCCATAATCAAACAATAAATCGAAGCATACTTTTCTCTTTGTTCTTTCTTGAAAGTCATGATTGAATTCTCAATATCTTCCATTATCTCTTTCAACTTTTCCACAACTACAAACCAATAGGTGCCATTATTGAGAAATACATGTCCACTCTATTTTCCATCTCAACTGCAGTGTTTTGTAACGGATGTCTTTGTTCTAAAGTCATTATGCTATGGTGCTCAAGAAACAAATAGAACGCCTACGTTACGCTACGGTACAACTGAAGTGGAATCGGCGTTGATAACACAGACACATAGTATGTCTGAACAAACAATACGGCTTCCAAATTAATCGTTAGCGTAAAATGGGATGAACAATCACAACAAGTTAAAAGTACGAGTTCCAGCCGAGAAAAGAAACATTGTATCAGGGTCTCGTTTTTATAAAACTTGAGCCGTCTTTTTACACACAGACGCATTATGGATCACGACGAACAATGTTTGCGGTACTTTGTCATGTACACAACCGCTTCTAGTTTGTCCAAACGTATCATCGGTAATGCAGACGTCTTTATAGTGAAAACGCATAATGTGACGAACCAGCTACAAATAATCAAGTTAGTTCAGAGAGATTATGCATCTCTAGTATATAAAAAAGCCATAGATAGTTGTGAATTTTTTATGAATGTAACCCTTTCACATGAAAAGCTCTAGGCTTCAGTGCACCTTACCAAACGTCTATATCCCAGGCAATTTTACAGGTAAGGACGACTTTGAAATTTGGCAAATTTTTTTGTTAATTATCAATTCAGACAATCCTTTATGACAGTAAAACAGACAATGGCTTATCAGTGTTACCAGAATCCTTCGCAAAAATAGTTTCTTGACGTTGTGAAAATACCAGAAATTTGATGGCAGCAATGTTGTCAAGTAGATAACTAATCATCTTTATTTTAATATACTGTTGTCACTTTAAAATTGTTACTTTACTTGGTAGTAAAGTAACAATTTTAAAGTGACAACAGTATATCAAAATAAAGATGATTAGTTGTCTACTTGACAACATTGCTGCCATCAAATAGTAGAGCTTTTCATGTGAAACGGTTACATTCATCGAAAATTCACCACTATCTATGTCCTTTTTATATACTGAGATGCATAATCTATCTGAACTAACTTGATTTATTTAAACCAGTAATACAAGATGATGATGCAAGATGATGCTAAAAAAAAATTGCTTTATTCCCTCAATAACAATGTCTATCTCATGTGATACCTTACACAGCCTTTGCAGTTTTTTACTTCAAAGCACTTTTATATACGTATGCAAATTCTACTGTACACTTACTCTTTGTATCACTCTACCTAGACACCATTCAAGTCAAACAACTCCATAGACAATTCCTAATGGTGAATTTTTGTGGAAGTTCAACAGTAATTATACGTAGTACTTTTCCTACTAAAAAGGTGGGTTTGTCTGACTGAGTACGATTCCCTGTAATTTGTATTAATGATTTAATACACTGTTAGCTTTTGTCGAACAGTGCAGGTACCTTCTACTTTTTATTACTTTACACCAGTAATAAAATACATACAAGGCTATTACTTTACACCAGTAATACAAGATGATTTTACTTATCAGGGGACACTCTACATTTTTATCAGGTGACTAGGTACACATTACATACCAAAGCAGAAAAACACTAGCATAACACAGTCCCACTAGGAGAATTTTAGGGCTGGTTTTCATGTCGTAGTAATTTTCGTAAACAAAAATTCACGATCACTATGGGTTGTTTTCAATCATGTGATTTTGAGGTTTTAGTTGACAGGCAAGTATGTCAAAAATTGCCGTTAAATACTTTTTAGTTGACTTCAATGACAGTTTGAGACATAAAGTTTTGATCCCTTTTTGATTAATTGCAGTACACGTCAATCAAGTGGGAAAAATTGTCAACAAAATTGTTGACTTGCCCGTCAATTGGTCAAAAAATCACGTGATTGCAAACAAGCTATTAAATGCCAAGATGTTCTATCTTTTCAGCAGTAAATCTCATAGAAAACTTAATATATATTATCTACTAATAATTACTTTTCTAACAATTAGTTGAAAACATTTAATTCAGCTATTAAGAAAAATCATGAGTCTATCGATCTTTATGACAATTATGGCAATTGATAAGAAAACCAGCCCTAAGAGATTACACTAGCACTAGCAGAGTCATAAAGGTGTATCTGTATGCATTAGATTTGCATAGTAATATAGATTGTCAAATAGTTTGTATAAATTCTTACATTTTGGTGAGGGTTTCACATCAGTCAAACTTCTTTGAAGTTTTTCCACATTGTCTTTTATTCTTGATAGCTGTTGCTTCAGCTTCATAGCTAAAACATTTATAGATTTCAATTCTCATAAAAATGTAGGTACTGTTGAATCTAAGTGGCACTTTGAACCACCTTTCAATAAACAACCACATGAGAAAGTATCAGCTAAGACAACTAAGGGCCTGTTTACAAGGAAGCGAGTTACCGGCTAGGCAAGTTGCTAGGCTCAACTGAGATTCCAGCTATTCTATTTCATAAGTAGTTTACCAGGCTGACTGTTTAAATGGAACAACCAAGTTACTCATCTTGCCAAGATCCCGGCTCTCTCTGCCGAGATCTCGGCAAGGCAAGTTACTCAGTTGATCCATGATTGACTTTTTGACGGGAAACCCAACTAGGCCATGAGAATTCTCATCAGTTTGCATACACCTGTCATTATTACCTCATTATTTCCTTCAAAGTGAAAGTACTGTAGGTACCCTATGTTGGAGTCTGACTGAAGTATAGACCGGGTTACTCGGTTACACACAGTGCTTGCTTTGTCCCCCAAAGTGAGTTACTCGGTCAGCTGAGAAACTCGCCTCCATTTAAACATGCCCTAAGTTTCACGGAATATCCAATTATAGAACACCCACTTGCAACCACCCAGACAGTAGTCCCAAATGATGTTAAAATAAATTAGTTATTATTGGTAGAAAATGGGATACTTCTCCACACAACCCTTTTCAAGAGCATTACAACTACAGAGTGAGCTGATGATGCTAAAAAAAGTTGCTTTATTCCCTCAATAACAATGTCTATCCCATGTGATACCTTACACAGCCTTTGCAGTTGTTTACTTCAAAGCACTTTTATGCGTATCCAAATTCTACTGTACATGTACTCTTTGCATAGCTCTACCTAGACACCATTCAAGTCAAACAACTCCATAGAAAATTCCTAATGGTGAAATTTCATGGATGTTCAACAGTAAATACGTATTATACGTAGTACTTTTCCTACATACTACAAGGTGGGTTTGTCTGACTGAGTACGATTCCCTGTAATTTGTATTAATGATTTAATACTCTGTTAGCTTTTGTCAAACAGTGCATGTATCTACATTACCTTCCACTCTTTCACTTTTCCTGTACTGTTCATTCAGTTCTTCCAAGTTCAAGAAAGCTTTTCTGAACTCACTTCTCTTGTTAAAGATCACTCCATTACACTCTTTCTCAAGACCAATAGCTCTGAAGGTAGTAGTAAACTTTTTACTTGAGTTTACATTGCATAACAGACAAGCAGAATGTATTACATGCTGTATCTTATATATTCCATTAGGGTATAGTAGACTGGCCAACACGGTCAACATAATTTACTTGTATTCGAGCTGTCGCGATTCCTCCCAAAACTTTCTCTTCTTCTGTTGTTGAGACAATATAGAAGTGCTGGCAACATTCCCTCCTTCGTTTCTCATCCTTTTCTATAAAGTTTCATAAAAATATTCTTCACATTCAAAGTGATTCAAAATAACAACAAAGTCTGCGATGATGAAGATCATAAAAATCTTATATGCTCCCCCCGCTCACCACAATCAAGCTCTGCACAACGATGCTTTTTTAAAATTACTTTACGGCGAAAAGTACCAAACCAAAATGTGTTTCTTCACATTCCAAACCCATTTCAAATAACAAACATAATCAAAACTTTATATGACTAGTAAATTTTCCCATTTTAATGGGCGATGAAGGTTCTTTGACGGGGGAGGGAGATGCCTGAGTAATCTGATCTTTCAGAATCCAAGTCGTCCAGTCCTCTAAAACGTGGTGTTGAAAAAGTGGAATTTGAAATTTGAAAGTTTTGGCTTCCACAATGGTTAGTAATTTTGGGGTTTTTTCTACTAAAAATTTGTAGTATGAGTGTATGGATTGTGTTATTTACGATTGAAGGTCTTACTATAAAAGAAATTAGTTATATGAAGTGGAATTAGGTCTAGATGTGTGTCTAGATGTTGCTAATTTTGCTTAGTCATTTTAAATAAATATTGCTAATACAGATCAGATCGATGTCCAGTCAGTAAATGTCATGAATATTTTGTATCCTTCTGTCAAAATTGCATTAATTCATACTGTTTCAAAGTTTTCTATGGCATCTATATCATACACTCTATCAATCAGGGCTTTGGTGGTGGAGAGTGGTTAGTGGAACTTAGTGCACTTGACTTTTGCCTCTAAGGTCACGGGTTTGATTCTCAGTGAGAAACTATCTCAATGGGATTCGAACACAGTCTTCATGTGGAAAGAGTAAAGTCATTGCTCTGCCGAAAGTCGTGGGTTTTCCTCGGGTACTCTGGTTTTCTCCCATGCAGGGAAAGTTGATAGGTTGGGTTGCTGGTAAAAAGGACCCACAGTAATTGGCATACACTGTTGTGGTGACCCTTTCTATGTTTCAGCAAACTATGTCCGTGGAAAAGCAAGTGATAATACCAAAACCACCAATACCAGAATGACATTTTGTCTTGCTAATTTAAGCCTTTGTTGATTCTTGCTTTACATAGTGCCACCTTTTGTTAGTAAGGAGTAAAACACTTGCTCAGCTAAAGCTGTGATGTGATCCAAAACTTGACCATATATGATGGTCTATAGCCCAACACTAAAACCAAAATTAAAACTAACTTAGTGGTTTCAAAAACTATTTCATTGACATGTTGGTAAACTAAACTTAGGCAAAAGGCATCGTTGGTGAAATAACTGGATACACAATATGTGCTTTGCTCAAAACCTGGCATGACTTAATTTAAAAGAAGACTATGGCCAATCATTATAACCTTATCAAACAATATTTGCAAATCTCTAACGCAGCTTCAGCGACTATATTGCTTGACAAAAGAAATTTGCAAAGTTTCTACATCCTCACAAAAAATAAGTACACGTGATGTACATGTTGTGTGTCTGTAGAAAAAAGGTCCCCTTTCTCCCTCCACCTTCCTCACCACTCTATCTTGGGAATGAGGTTATCCCTCTCTTTTCCCTTGCTCCTTTCTCCTGCATTCCTCTCTTCTCTGTTCGCCCATACCAATTCTCTTTTCCTTTGCACCATAAATTTCTGGAAGGTTTACTTATCGTTTCAAGTTAAACTGAGCTTGCAGACTCTGTGCCTCAATACTTGCAATCACATCCAATTTTTAATATGAGATAGTTGCTGCTATGTATGGCATGTGTACCAAACATAAAAGTTACAGTACAAAAGAGAAATTGAATTCTCTTATTTACACATGAGAAAAGTCTGTGAAGCCAAATTGCAGGCCTGGGATGGAAAACGTCCAGTCCCTGAGAATTTTTCCTCCTTGCTCCTTTTTCTCGCCCTTACACATATGAATGAAACTCGTTTGTAGTGTAACTGATACAACTAAAAGAGGTGACAAAATTATTAACTCAAATTTTGTGGTAATTTTATTCCAGTTTCGAAATCAGTATGATAATGATGTCAGTATCTGGAGTCCACAGGTTTGTCTTGCTATATGTGTCTACATCCACAGTCAGGGTTAGCCAATGCCCATGAGTCTTGGTATATAGCTTACAGTACTTACACGAGAATTCAATAAAATGGATTACCTTGTTATGGTAATGTTTTGAAACATTTTTGACATTGCAGGGACGAATTCATCAGATTGAGTATGCAATGGAAGCAGTCAAACAGGTACAATATACAAATATCCCTCTGCTCTCTCGATTTTCTTAATAATTTTTACTTTGCTTGAAAGTAACACTGTATTATTGAATCTGCTCCAATATGTATTGTTTACTTTAGGGCTCAGCTACCATAGGCATAAAATCATCTACTCATGTTGTATTGGTTGCTCTAAAGGTACCTATTGCTTTAAGCTTTTCGTCTTGTTTCTGTAATCACCTTGAAGTTGGGGTTTAAATAAGTTAGCAGTGAGTACATTAATAGGTCAGCTACTTAGCATTTAAGAAATAGAAAATATTTTCCAATATAGAAATACAAAGTAGCACAAGTATTTCTATAAATCTGTAGAAACCAGGAGGACAGAAAAAAGTTTCCACTCCTTTATTAAATGGCCTTTTTGAACAATAAACACAAAATATTATTGGTTTTTATTACATTCTTTTAAATATTTGTTTTATTTGTATACAATCATGAATTTTTTTTAATATTATTTTTTTGTTAAATTTTTGTCTTTTGAAATTCTCGCTTAATTCATGCAATCAACGCGTAGGCTCTCCCGGGTTTCTATAGACTTATAGAAACAAAGAAAAACAGCCTTTCGACACTTTCATCCAATCAGCGCTCGCGTTTTTAAAATGTTATTTTATAATTTGCTTTTCCTTACTATGATATTTAAAGTACCTACAATTATAACATTTTGGGTGGTAACATTTTCTATTGATAAAATACTGTTTTTACCACGACAAAATAATATATTCATATCTTCAAGCCACCGTGTAATGTTCTCTTTGTTTTGTGGACAAAAGTTGACACAAACTACAAACGTCATAGCGTTATTTTGTGTGCAATCGGGATATGGCTAATTGGCCACATAATTAGCATTCGAAACTTGAGAAAAACACGGAGTTAAGCCGCCATTGTTGATGGCAACAAATTAGAGGGCGCCAGGGACTGGCCGTACTTCGAACAACCGGACCCAGGCGGGTAAACAAGTCGCGACGGTCTTGCGAGGAAACACACCCGTTGCATATTTTTCCATATGTCCCTTGTGAAATATGGAAATATGAAAAATATAATATTACACTAATAATGAATGTTTATGAGTGCACTGGTGAGAATATATTCATGAGAGGAAAAATGGAATGTTCCATTCAACCACGTGGAGCGGAGTCAGGTGAACATTCCGTTTTTCCCCAAATGGAAAAATTCTCACCATTTCATTCATGAAAACATTCATTATTTGTTTTATGTCATGCCGAAATGAATCAGCATTTTTGACTGATTAGTTGAAGTACTCAATTTACTATGAATGAATTATTAAATTACTTAAATATTTACCACAAATTTTGAGTGATAGACACAAAAATTTGAACAATTACATCAATTTCGCCCCTGTACTTCAACCGCATACTGTCACCGTGTATTTTAATTGATGTGCCCTTGCCCATGTTGTGGTATGCCCTATATGACAGTTCATGCCGAATAGCATTTCTCTTAGAACATCTTGTTTGCATCAATAAACTAAGGTTTATTTTTGTTGAGTTTGAAATGAAATCCTGGAATTATTATTTAGCGAGCTGCCTCAGAATTGTCGGCGCATCAAAAGAAAATTATTCCTATAGATGATCATATTGGCATATCTATTGCTGGCCTGACAGCCGACGCAAGGTTACTTAGGTTTGTCGAAGTTTATGTTTTACTGTATGATAGATTATTATAGTTAAACGCAAGTTTTGGGGGGTGTAATGATTAAATGTCCTGTAAGTCGAGGGAAGTAGGCCCTTGAGACTGCTACTAAATCTCCAAGGACGGTTGTTCAGAATGTGGTTAGCTGAATCCTGGTTAGCATAAAGTTCGAAGGAAGATTTTTAGACGTACTTGTGGCAGATGGAAAGTTCGACATTTAAACTACTCCTAAACATACTCACTGTTTGACACCGTCTAATGTCCATTGTCTTTTGTAGCAAGTTCATGAGATCGGAATGTCTGAACTCCAAATACGCCTACGACACACCACTACCCATAGCAAGACTTGTTGGAGTTATCAGTGACAGTATCTTTTCAGTAGCGAATTCAGATGAAATCCGCCTTGCCTAGGCTTTTTTGATATTCTTAGTGTTCAATCAATCTTTCCTATCAAAGGAATATCGTTTCACCGTAGCCCATCTAGACGCATTGTGTCCAGGAAGTTTACTCTACTTTGCTTGAGCAAAACTTTACGACTAAACTCGAGTGGAGAAATGCCGCAGCCTACCTACATTTCTAACTTTACTAAAGTTCAAAATAATGGCCGAAATGTGTCCGGTCAAGATGACCGGTCAACTTCATTTTAGCTCGGTCAGAATCGGTTTTTGA
>JAOBYK010329245.1:0-18099 GCA_025434845.1 Phenganax subtilis | reverse complement strand
CTGTATGACTGACTCATGTGAATTTTCGCCACTCATCACAATACTGCAAAGTTTCGAAGAAACTTTGCACTAAAAATCGCACGAAACAATGTTTTTACCATGCATGGTGAACGGTTTCTAGTTCTGAAAATAACTGCTCACACAGATTGTGCTGAATACCATTTAGTTGTTAGTTACCAGTATATTGTTTTTGTGTAGTTTGAAGATTTCCAGTTGAATGAAGAAGGAGATTTCCCTGCTCAAACTGAGCGTGAAAGAAAGGAAATGTTATACAAGAAGTCTATTGAACTTTTGGATAAAGGGCAGGTACAATATGGACAATAAAACTTAGTTCGAATTTTTTTTTATTAGCTACGTTTGTTTTTGCTGAACTCGAATCAGACACTTGTCGGGTGAATTTCAGACGTCATCATTTGGACATTACATTTTGCTTTTGCCCTGGATTTTAAAACGTCAATGGAGATACAGTAACTTAACACGCGTTTTTGTATTTCTGATTAATTAACTAAAATAGATCAATTTTGTTTTTCAGTGTTGGGAAAGTGCGATTCGTATTTGTAAAACTCTAATCTACGAATACGAAATGGAGGTTTTTGATTTTGTAAAGCTCAGCGAGATGTTGGTAAGTTCTTTCATTATCTAAAAGCTACAACAATTATGTAATCAAAGTACGTAGTAAGTATGATGCAGTATGTTTATGAAACAATTTTTTCAAAAGCAATGGTGAGGAAGATGAGAAAAAAGACAACAGAAAGGCCCGTTTACACGGGCAATTTTTGCTGCGATTTTTCTCTTCTTAGCGTTTGTGATCGAGTAGGTTGACTGGCGAGTGTAGTAGCGAAATTGTTGGACCAAGTATATTCGCGAGTTATCCACTCTATCACATCTTTCAACGGGAAAAGTCGCATCGAAAACTGCGTGTGCACTGTAAATGGGCCTCGAATGGAACAAGAGAGAGGCTTTGCTATGTAAATGTATGGTAATACTTTCAGTTGCGCCATTATTTAAAACGTTTTTTTCCATATGTTTTCATTGACAGGAACTTCAAGCAAAATTCTACGAGAACATAATTACGACCCACAGAGTAGCTCCAAGTTATTTTCGAGTCGGCTTTTATGGAAAGGGGTTTCCTTCGTTTCTTCAGGTAGGAGCCTTTTTCTGCAGATATGAAATGCTTTGCCTCACGACTATCACTATAGTTTGCGACAATTTGACTGTAGATACAGTGTATACGTATGTGAGTTAAGCTGCTATATATGTGTAAATATTATGAACTTTTTGTCAAACCTTTTCGACTAATTTCTGCTGCACCGAAGCATGCGTCGTTTATCGTCATGTTCTCTCTTTCGAGATAAACTGAGTGCATGTTTTTCCAATTTTATTGCAATTTCCAAACCTTTATAGCTCATATACGGTTGTTCTAATGTCTGCTTATCTGCACATTATGATCTGTATATGAATATCATATTAGAACAAGCAGTTTGTGTATCGAGGACGACCTGTGGAGAAAATTGGTGAATTTTGTGTTCGGATTCAAACTGAATACCCAGATGCTGAGGTACTGTGGTTTACAGCATAATTCTGTTCTCATTAGCAGCAACATTATGTAGTGTGTCTATAGTTTGGTACATTGTACACTGTACGTTGAAAGCCAGCTGAGTATAAAAATTTTATTGTCTTCATGCAGGTTTTGAGGCATAATAATCCTTTGGATGAAGAAGAGATGTTGTCGAACAAGCAATGTATCCTATACTATAGTTATAGTTACAACTAATGACAGCTATATAACGAAACTAGTTCTACACGGCATCGTAATGCATGCATGCGAAAGTGCACAAAGATTATAATCGCGATTTAGTTTTGTGGGGTCGCTACATGATGAAAATCTAAATCCTGGTAGCTACTGCCTGGAAATAAAGAAATCATTTTTTCAGGACACCAACTTTGCTTTTATAGCAGCTAGAACATATTTTCTCGCAAGCTTTGTTTTAGTTTAGCGTATGCTGCTTCGATATTAGTTGTAGTTGCTGACTGACCATACGTTTTTTGTCATTCCATTTTTACCGCAAGTTTATCGGTATAGAGAGGAGTTTATGACCACTATAATCGCAGTAGTGACAATCCAGAAATGTTGTTTGAGACTCTTTGAAGATAAAAACAATATGTGCACGTTGAGAAACTTTAACTCCTGTATAGATATCCAGTGTTGTAAGGTTGAACCGTTGTCAAACAATCATTCATTTCCTGATGATGTTAACTACAGGATATCAAGGTAATTGCCTCTGTTTAGTTCGCCACATGCAGATGGTCTGTTTTCTATAGAACTTTTTATGTTATTTTCTACTACTATTTTTTAATTATCTGCCTGAGCTTTCCAAAACGTCACAAAGTATAGGACAGCAATAGAACGGAAAAAGAAGGAAGTAAAATAGTTTTGAAACTTCCTTATTTTGAGTCTCAAGTGTTCTTTTATAGTTACTACGATGTAAATTGGGTTGATAAATTCCAGTCGACTCGGCCTTTTCACCAAGGTGAAATACTAGACAAGACAAATGAGTTTTTAGTAAGTAGATATTTTATTTAGAAGTGTCATCTTATAGCCTTTGTCTGTTCTGGTTTCTTTTTGTATTGTACCTAATTTTTATGAATTTGTACAAATATAGATAAACATATAGTTGCTGTTTTTTTTTATCCATAAATATTCCATGATAGATCTATTGTTTTTTTGTATACTGTACCTCTTGCGATACAATGCGAATTTGTTGTCTTGCTAAAATTTTGCTCTTCCATGAATGTGTTCTACTTAACTGTACAACTTTGTATATGTTAGACGTTATGGTGTGAAGTTACGACGCTGACAATCGAAACAAGGCTTCCTGGTATTCTGCCATGGTTTCCTGTCGTATCATCTGAACGTGTACGTACTCTTTTCTACTGTAAGATGACGCAATAGAACGTGGTAGGAACTGATCTAGCTGATGCAGAAAAACCCAAAAGTACCGCTTTCCAGAAGATACCGATTTTTTTTCATCGTCCCAAAATTTGCTGAATAGCTACAAAACTCTCATTTTTTCAAGTTTTTAAATTTGATCACTGGATATATTTTACTAAAGCCCCATTAACACAGGCGATTTTCGATGCGATTTTTCTCGTGTTGAACGATGTGACAGAGTGGATAACTGGCGAATATACTTGGTCCAACAATTTTGCTAATGCACTCGCCAGTCAACCTACTCCATCACATACGCTAGGAGGAGAAAAATCGCAGCAAAAATCGCCTGTGTAAACGGGCCTTAACACATTTCTTACTTCTCAAGGAAACCTTGTGAAACATTGTAAAATATTACTATGCAATCTTGACGTAATTCGCTCTCAATTAACAGTCGTTGTCTGCTGTAATCGCACAATCTATCTGCTACTTTTTGAAGTTTTTTTGGTTGATCATGTAACTGAGTGGTGTAATTACGTAACTGGATATATTACTAAAAATGGCTGCTGTTTTTTAGAAAGAACTTAGCCCAATTGAGAATGCAGTAAACACAGTGACATCAAAGACTCGAGAACTGGAGCGCAACATTGAAGAACTTCAAGATGATGAGAAAAAGAACATTAATCCATTAAGCATGCAACTCAAAGGGGTCATAGATGCTGCGGTTAATGGAGGGATTGTTAATTATCAAAAAGTGAGAGCAATGTTATTTGTCATATAAGTATCAACTTTTTGGCAGAGTCGCCGTCATGTGTTATTGTTTTGTGTTGTAATAACGATTTTTGTGCTATTGTTATTTATCAAACAGGCCGGCTTTGCAAACAATACTTTTATGCATTTGAAAAATTACTTATAAGATTTCTGCTATAGTACTTAAGTAATACCTAATATCGTGTGTTTTGTTGTTTAGGCGTTTTTTACCCCAGAATATACAAGAACAAATCCTCAGCGCAAAGACGAAGTGAATGAATTAGAAAGAGTGTTGCTAGAACATGTATGTATATGAAGTTCTCCCTGGTTTCGTCAATAGCTGAGTTTTGTTTTAACTGAGTTAATACGGGACCTGCATATACTGGTACATATTTTGCCTTGCTTGCGTTTATTTCAACCTGTAAACAATGCTACTGAGTTTGCTCAACCAATAGAAGCTACGGCTATCATAATTCACCACAAGAAAATAAAAAGAGCAAGCATGTTGAGTTTACCAGAATTCTTTCCAAATCTAAGTAGGCAGTTTGAGGATATTACTGGGACGGCTTGAGCACAGGCAATTAGCTAAAGAGTTACCAATGTTGTTGTATCCGAAGCAATGCGTCTTGTTTGTTTATTATCGTGAAACGAACTATTTGTGCAAAGCATGACGGTAAAATCGGGATGCCGGTATCTTTTTTTGTCTCCATGGTAACTTGTTATTATTGTCTCGTAATGTAGGCTGGTGTCTTACGACGTGGCTTGATTCTTCATGAATCCAGGATCTCGACGGATCTGAGGCCACTGCATGAAAGCATGCTATCTCAGTACAATAACATGCTTAATATTTTGCCTGGAGATACTCGTGCGGTAAGCTGCTTATTGTTTTGCTGATGTAATTCATCATAGCTTTCGTTTGGATTGCTTGGAATCATTTTTTGCGAAGTGGTAAAATAGAACATGCGTGAATGTTAATTGTATATTCAGTACAATTGTGCGAGAATATTTGGTATTGGTACTGTAACTGACTACTGTCATATGGTTTAGTAGCTACTACGTGGCTTCCATTCATATTATCCTGACTTTGCTATATAAGCTCTGCACGTAAAAGGTTGTTGCTTTTCCCACAGCATTGTATACTGCTTTTTCGTATTAAAGAATTTGTTTTTTGTTAGTTTGTGTTAATCCAAAGAAAGTGGAGTCTGCCGCTCAGTTCGTCACCTAGGTGAGATACTGAAACAGGGTCTAAACTACGCATTCTAAATGAACTGCATATATTGTTTGAAATTAAAGTTGTGAATTTTCCATCTCAAACTAATATGGTGTTTTTTTGTTTTGTATTATCTTATAGTGAGAGTACCTTATCTTTGGACAGTAAGCGGACCTCAGCGGATACTCCGGATACTGGAACACTGCGAAAGGTATATTTGCTGCATTGTAGTTATACTAATATGCAAAAGTTTGTTTACATTTTTCATTTGAATGCAACTTTTTCCGAGAGCTCTAAAAATTGCTGTTCTCTAACTTTTGGTGTTTTAATCCTTAGCTTTCGTTAGATTTGCGATCGAAACTGTTTTCCAATCGCAAGCCAATCAAATCTCTTTTTGACCAAGAAGAAGAGAAAAATAAACAGTCGACGATATCTGATGGTCTGAAAACGAGCTCAAGTCTTTTGTCAATATCTGAGATAGGTGGAGTCAGTCAATCTGTGTCTGTTCCTGATCTTCGTGCAATGCAGGATGAAACCAAGTATAGCTACTCAATATTCATATACAGAGCTTGACACTTTATGTACTAGTACATTGATTTTCTAATTAAACTTCGATGTTATTTAGACCAAAACTTCCACAAAAATTGCGTGCTGGCAAACAATGGAGTGAAGACAGTGGTTGCCCTGCTTCGCCAGCTAGAAGCCGAGTGTCTATGACCTCATCTCTAAGTGCGACATCCATTGATGAGCTAGATGAGAAAGAACATGATTTGGTTGATGGTTCTTCTGTAACTCTGAATATTGATCGAGCTCTCCTTACTCGCACTTCTTCTCCTGACGCCAAGGTAATAGTAAACAATGATTACAATTTAGAGTACGCTAAAGTGTAATGGCTGGGCTTCTGATCTTTGTTAGAAATAGTTTCTTCGTAGTCTTTCAAGTGAATCTCAAAATAACGTTTGAAAGTCGCGTGCATCGATGGAATTTTTCTTATAATGCTATGCAATTCTTCTTTTGAGAGATGTAAATAATTGGCAGATAGGAGACTTCGCCACACTCCGCCTGCCCTCCAGTGATTCTGCTGATGTTTTTTAAACACTGTTCCTAATCAACATCACTCAAAACTTAGAATTTCATTGCAGTTGCAATAAAAATTGCATCGTGTAACATGGCCCATAGCGTAGTATCAATTTTTTAGGCACTAGAATGCATTAGCGGCGTGTCAATATTTCTGCAATTCTCTGCACGGAAAAAATAAAATGTTAGGACAAATTTAATATATTAATTTGCTTTCTATAAAATTATCGATATAAGGTACTACGGACAGTGTTGATTATCATTTACACCTAAGTTAACTCGAGGTTATAAACCTGAAAGTACGGATTATCCCAACACCTATGACACTTAGACTGTTTTGTTATGTTCTAGGGTGAAACGGTGTTGGATCCTTCTAACTATACACCTCCCAAGATTCCGCCAAAAAAACGAGTGACAACGCCTAAATTTGTTAAAAAACGACTATCAAATATATTCGAGTTTTCTTTCAATGAACCTTTTAGAAAATCTACAAATGCTTTGAAAATGCAATCAAAATCGATGGACGATCTGGATAAGATTGGAAACGAGACTCCTCTTAAACAAACTAATGCCACTGAACAAACACACAGTGAAGAAAACTTGTGTATAGAAAATGCGATCGCAAGTAAAGACGATAATGATAATATTTCTGATGAGGAAACACCTCCGCCATTATTTCCTCGCAAGAAATTCATCGAAATCCGTTCAGAAAATGCTTATGATACTCTAGCTGTATCTCCTGCCCAGAGACTTCGTCCCACTATTCCAAAATATTCTTATGACACGGTGTCCATCTCACCTCGTAGATCACAGAGATCACAAGGTGAAAATGAACAGAAATCAATTTTATTAAAACATCGTTATGCTAACTTAGATGGCGAAGGCTCTCCACTTCCGGCTCATCATAATTCTGATGCTTATGAGGAAGACCCGTATGATGCTTTAGTGATGCCAGCTCGCAACCTTGATCCAGATGCTGATAACAGTGAAACTGTGCTTCATGAAACGACATCGGTGAATATCGCTGGTCAAAATGCGCCATGGTATTTAGACGTAAAACGCCCTGAATTGCGCAATGTATATGATACTGTTGTATTGCGCAATAGACCACTTGCCAATGGTAATACACATGGAAGCGCAAAGCTTTCATCTCCACAGGACAACGCGTATGAAACTCTTATTCTCCGAGATTTTTCACCTGGGAAGCAAAATCCCTCTCAAACAAGTTCTACATCTAATATACAGGAGTCAATAGAACTTCCCAACAAGTCTGTAACAAGTTCTAGCCAAGAAACAGAGTCAAGTACTGAATCAAGCAATGATGAATCTCTTATAGCTTTGCGCCACCCCGCTCCGACACTACCCCCAAAGACAATGAAGAAAGATGAGACAGTGACTTCAGGACAGCTGACGGAAACAACGCCTTCCCTACGTTCTTCGTTACCAGGCCTAACCCGACCTGGTCAAAAATACAGTCCACCTGTAGCACCACGAATTAAAAGACCTCCGCGGACTTTACCGAAGCCGCAAAGCAAGAAAGTAGAATAGTTCGTAATGTAGGTATGTTGTTATATGTACAGTATTCAATAATCACCAGTCTGCTACACGAAAGTCATTCAAGGCAATTGCTGTGATTTTTTGCACTGCTTTTATAAATGATATTTATTGGAAAATTTTGTTATCGGACTCATAAGTGTATTTAGTGTCTTGTTTTTAATGATGACATTTGCAAATTATGAACAGAACACTTTCCATATGTAAATATATTTTTAACAAAGGCACACCTTCTGGTCCACGACTTTTAACAAAATTACCCATGGGTAGCTCAGATACAGACCGAAACATGTTTACAGCACTTTTCGTTGCATGAGCAGATGTAGAAAATGGAGAAATTCGATTAATTATAATTGTAAAGGAAGCAGGATTCCATGTTACTAGCACCGTTCCTGCATCCTGTCAGAGAGCAGCTAGAGCAAAAACAGGTGGACTCTCTATGGATCCCTTTTCTATTATATGACAACATCTCGGACGGCTATAACTTAAAACTTTTATGACTTATTTTGAAAGGATAGAACTTAACGGCAACGGTATCATTATTGTATCACAAGTTCGAAGATGAGTGCACTACTATGCACTAACTAGAATGTCCACCGTTCAGTGTATTTTTCATCTGCGGCAAAACAGTCTATCAACTTAAGCTTATCCGTAATTTATAAAAGTTTGTCCAAACGTACAGCTGAAATTTATTTTAATTCGTTGTAAACCTGAACTTTGGAAATGATTTATTTTCCATTTAATCCTACAGGACAGGATTGCATACCATATGCAATGGACAATTCCCATCACAGACTAAATTTTGATTTAGGCAAAAAGAAGTAAATTCATCTAAGCAGCTGGAAAGAACATATTAGATGTAGTAAAATTGGAAAGTTTGGGCGCTAAAGTTTGTAAAGTGCGGAAATGGTAGCCCTGCGAAACTTGCAAATTTAGTATATTTTTCTATTATGTGCGGAAATAGTTACCATTTCTGGGTCATTTTCGGCTCAACCATTGCAACAATTTCGGCACGTAATAAAAAAATGTACTAAATTTGCAAGTTTCGCAAAGCTACCATTTCCGCATTTTACAAACTTTAGCGATCAAACTTTCCAGTTTTACTACAGCTGCTTAGATGAATTTACTTCTTTTTGCCTAGATCGAAGTTTAGTCGTCCGTTTTTAAATTGTCCACAGAAAGTAATTTTTCAAGCATTAAAGTGTTAACTGTGTCTCTCTGATGATGGAAAAATTTAAATTTGTTAAATTTATTACGACTTGATCGCATTATTTTAAATTAAATATCTGTATCTCTTATTAAGACATATGAGGTTGACAGTAGAATGTTGAAGTATTGTTAGCTATGAGTTTAGAAATTGTCCGCAGAACTAGAAAGTAATTTAAGCATTAAAATGTTAACTGTGTCTCTCTGATAATGGAAAAATTTAATTTTGTTAAATTTTCGTACGACTTAATCGCATTATTTTAAATTAAATATCTGTATCTCTGATAAGCACATACGAGGTTGACGACAAAGTGTTAAAATACAGTGTGTATCAAAAAACAAGGTAATCCAACTTTGGCCTTCAATAACTCAAAAATATTTGACAAATTCTATTGAGTCGTACACCATTGTAAAGTTCAACCCTTTGGCTCTGTACATTTCGATTCGTTAAAAAATAAAGGAGTATGGCTTTCGAGAAAAAGGTCATTAAAAATTGCAATTTTCCGCCAATGGGAATTTAACCTCTTTCCTTTGAAATTTAGGCCCGTAAGGCTTTGACACACCACTTGTCAGTTATCACTAAAATGGAAATTCAAGGCATGCTTGTTCGATCGATAATTAAACATACGCCATCTTTTGTCTTTGCATTTCACCTAGAATTCGCATAGGTGGAAAAATTTTATCTCGACCAACAATTTTTAACAATTGATTTCTCCTTCATTTCTGCATGAGAATGGTAAAATCGGAAAGCTAATGAGCTATTCGTTTTTGCTATAAAAAAATGAAATCGTTCAATTAAGTGCTTTATGCGCAGCAGCCTGTCAAACTTGGATTACACTTTTTTTGATACACACTGTATAATGGGAATTGTCCATTCAATAGGCCAAAAATTAGATATCAGAATTCACATGCAATATTTCTAGGCCCTGGCAACTAGTCATTCTAAACAAGATTGTCAGCGCATACAAAAGTAGTAGTTTCATGTTTCAACTTTAACAAGCAGTGCGTGCGCAAACCAGCTTTTTAAATTACATGCTTAATTGGCACGTCATAAAACTTCACAAATTTAGTAGCAATGGCTGTCTAGTGATACAATGAGTTAAAACATGGACTAGATCTATTTTACCTTTTCTAAACTTCATGAGAACGTATTGATTGAAAAGGTGAATCAGAATAACAAATGTTGATCAAATTGAAGAATTCTTTGAAGGAGAACACGAATCTTACAACAAAATTGATTTAGTTTTGACGACACGAGAGAAAATAAGGAAAAGGCCAAGGTAATAGAAAGATTATTGATAATCCATGATAAACGTTCTTGTATTACTCTTGTTTGACACTTGTGCCGCTAAAAGTGGTAGTTCGGTACCAAACTACTTTTGCAGTCGCTGCATGTCGGCATTGAATCCGTTTCTCTGCTTAGCGACCGGGAAATGCGCATTCAAAGCCATTTAGTCATAGGTTTTATTCCTCACTGTTTGCTATTAAGCAGGTGAGTACTGCGTAAAAATTAATTTTGACGTAATTTACTAACTGAAATGAAATGCAATTATAGCCAAGAAAAGTACTTGCCATCATTGATATTGTTTCACTACATTACTAGTACTTCATTAATGACCGTTGATATGACTACTGTATCATGTGCAATTACTATTGCATAAAATCTTTCCATCTTGGCTCAAAGAATTATTTTCATATTCCAGAAATGGCAAAACTCCTGGCGAGCAATGTTCTGCAAGCTTGGAAAAATGACTTAACCTCCATATTGTTTTCTCTGAGAAATGTTTTACTGTTCACTTATAAGACATGCAAAATCTACCTTTTGACGCTACTGTTTCTCTTTGTGTACACGCCAATCTTTGTTTGTTTCGCTGGAATTCTGTCGATAATGTTTCTTTTGATCCTTGGGCTTTTGCCAGTTTTTGGTGGAATGCTCATCGTACCGCTGTTGATGAGTGCGGCAGTCACAGTGTCTGCGTCGATTGGTTGGTACATTGGTACTCAAATACTGGACAGCTTCAGACGATCATCACATTCAACTGAACCTCTTGATGTTTCTCATCTTGTGGAACGTGTTCGACCTGCCATCACACCATCACTGACCAGCGTTTTTCTTTACCAGTTCGAGGTTGGTAAGAGAGACTACCCTCACCATTCGATTGATGTTCCTATTTCACTAGACAATTTTACTTTTTGAACTGGGAAAACTTTACGCTAGAATGCAGTTTAGCTAACACCTTGCACTGCTGACCGTCCAAATAATATATTATATTAAAAACGCTGGGTGGGGTTGCGGGCTCATCGTTATTACTATAATATATATTTTTAGTGGTCAGCGGTGTAAGGTTTCCTTTAAACTGCAGTAAGAAGCCAGTGGCGGATTACCAGTTACGGGGCCTGTAGGCTGAAAAAAACTTGAGGGCCTTGGAGATCATATTCTCACTAGTATTAAATTTAGTTATAAGTGAAATCAGCTAAGTTTTCATATCAAACTGACACTGCTATAAGACAACAAATAATTAGTTGCATCCAGCGGGATTCGAACTTGTATTTTCAGGAGAAGTAGAAAGCAGCTAGCGTGAAACCCGTGAGCGGTACGGGCTTGATATTTATTATAAAAAACACATCGTTTTCTTCCGTATTACATCAGGTAAACTGTACCTTCCACAATAGATTTGTAGCATTTATGAGAGGCAAATTCTTTGATAACATCCACAGCATAAATGATCTGGATCAGGTGCCATCTCTCTCATTATCTCATTGCTTAATGTAGAACAGAAATAACAAACACTAAAAACTAATGAGCTTCAGAATCACGGTTCTCTCGAAACCCGGGCCTGTAGACTTCAGCCTACGTAGCCTTGTGGGTAATCCGCCACAGCAAGAAGCCCATAGCTTTTGAAAAGGTTTAGAATAACGTATTCAGAATCTAAAATAAAATTCATTTCCTGTATCTCAACCATCTCTAACATATCATCAAAAAACCACTGCATGTCAAAATTCATTTTAAAAAATGCAGTGATAATTTTCGTTATAATTATTACAGATTACACCTACGCAAGAAAAAACAACTGAATGCCGTGATTTGGATATAAATTGCGCTGAAGAATCATCAAGCACCACAAGATTCGATGAAAATGACGTTGATGACTGCAAAGCAGAAAATGAAAAAAGTCCATCATCTGCGGAAAGCTGTGATGATCTTCCATTGCTTGAAATAGAAAATGAAAGAAAGTATGATCCACTATTAGATGAGAGAAAAGATGATATTTTGCTGGAAAATGAAAGTATATATCATCCATTATCAAACGAGACTATCGACATTATTTCTCTGCATGAAAGGAAAAATGAAAGAAAAAATCATCCACCATCAGACGATAGTAATGAACATATTCTATTTCATGGAAGGGATAATGAAGGAAAGCACTATCTACCATCGGGGGAGAGTAATGAAGATATGCCTGGAATAGAAAATGACAGAAATCTTGATACACCATCATATGGAAGCATAGATGTGTATATTTTTCTGCATGAAACAGAAAATGAAAAGAAATCACCAAGTGTTGAGAGTATTGAAAACTTTTCACTGCGAGAAAAAGAAAATGACACAATGCACGATTTACCATCAGATGAAAGTAATAAAAACTGGTGCGGAATAAAAAATGAAAGAAAACATGATCCACCACTATACGAAAGTATTGATGATACTTTTCTGCATGAAACAAAATCTGAAAGACAGCACAAGCCGTCAGCTGCTGAAAATACAACTGACAATGATTGGGATGAAGAAGATAGCTCAATGTTTCGTATCTTCAATGAAAGTGATGGCAATGAGATTGGTGTTCACGAATACCAGGAGGTTTCACCTCTTTCTGAACACACTGCAAGTTATCAAGATGTGCACACAGCTGAGAAAGTATCTAGCGACATTATCAGCGAAATGAAAACAGGAATTCGCAAAACTATCACAAAATACAAAAAGCTAATGAAACAAAAATACAAATAAAATCAGAAATTATTTGAATATGTCATTTTTGATTATTTATTCGCACCATATTTGCTAGGAATTGCACTGTATAATTTTAATGTATGACATGGAATTTCTTCATGCAGTACTAGCCAATCTCGTTTACAGAGTCTGCAATCACTTTTGTTCAGGTTTGTTGGCTCTACGAACGAGATTACCCACTAGCTTGGCCAAGCTTGGTCCTATACAGATTACGCACTAGTAGCCTGCAAGCAGGCTTTGTCCTAGTCTGCAATGCAGGCTATGCCATGTTACATCCAATAAAATCGCAATGGTTTAAAGTTGAGACACTGTATCGAACTACTTCCAGAACTACTAAACGGACAGTCTGTATGATACGATTCTTACTGACCGACTTCTTATAAGTTTAGACGATTATAAATGTGATATAAACTATGAAAGTTTTCTAAAGAGTAAAGTATGAGACTTAGGAAAGTCAAAAAACAGCTTATGTTAAATATCAACTAATCGGAGACAAGTGAATGATTTTGTTTTATTGGTTCTCTGCATGCAATAGAATCTCAGCCTCCTCCGCTGAGGAGGCTATATATAGCTTATGGATGTCTTATCACTTTTTCATTAAAAGACGGTAATATAATGCACACAAATTTGGTACATCACAAGTTTGTACAGCAAATTTAGTACGAAAATGTCGAAAACACAGCGTTGTGCGATGTTCAGTCGAGCGAGAGGTAAGTGCATGCGCGCAAATTTTCTAGTAGCTTACAAACTCTAAAACATTGGGTAACGTGCTTACGGAGATGCATTCCGTGCTCCAGTATCGATATTCCTCTGTTCACGGTCTTTTGTGGATCCTCTTGAAGAAAAATATGGTATCAATTTCGGTCGCGTAATACAGATACAAACTTTGAAAACTTCTCATGGCCATATTTCTGCATTTTACAACTTTTCCTGACGAAACTGATTTTATCAATTCATGATTCTCTTCACACTTGTGTAGATGGATATTTTCTTTTTCGGGGAGATCAAAATTTAGTTACTATGCAATCCGCCCATTTACTGGAAAACACTAGGAGCAATCAACTTGAAACCAAAGCCGCAAATCGGCGTAGGGTAAATTCGTTGGCTACTTTTAAAACAGGAATAAAAACTTCGAAGAAAAAGACTATGTACCAAATAATCTCCCAATTATTGCACCATCCATCGATCGTTAAATGTTCTAAATTTTCATGTTCAAAAACAAACTAGAGTATTGTGAATTAAGTCTCAAGATACACTTGGCCTAAAATCGTGCTGTTGCAAAATTTGAATTCTTTTTTAGAGTAGACAATTTTATTAATTTACTCTTTCACGGGAGCCTTTGCGATTTCTAGCCTTGAGAGGTCATGAATTCAGGCTGTTTGTAATTCTACACCAAGCCCAGACTTAATTGAAAAACTACTTCTCACAGACAAATGTAGAAATGAACCGGTAAATGAACCCTACTAGTAACATATTGGCGATGTTGTCAATCAGTATGTTAGTTTGTGACTTACAAACAAAAGCTAAAGTTGATCAGGGTTGAACCTCGTTTAATATAAGGGCTCAAGAAAATAATACCTCCAGTGGTTACTTAGCAACCAAATCATGTATAAAATAAACGATAAAATTACAATGAGTTTGTCCAAGCAACAATAAATGACTTAATGTCATCAATGGCCATTATCGAAACTTTCAGACTCAAACGTTGTTGCAATATGTGGTAAAGCAACTTCTACAGTCTGGTATACTATGGCAGATCTAATAAAAGACAAAACTCTTCTTGCGACAGCCTCGATAGATGTTCCATCCGTGCAAGATGAAGGAAGAAGGAAGGTACAAGATTCACGTCAAAGTGAAGGAGAAGGTAACTAAATGTCGTTATTACATGCAGTCTGCAGATAATATTAATGCTGGTCTTTGCAATTCTACTCGAAGACTGAAAGTACGTATTTAGCAAACCCTGAAGGGTTTTGCGGATAAAGCCGATGTCGAAGGGGGTGTATGCTTTTCGATGATGATTTAGTAATTGTCTTTGCCAAAACCTGGTCAAATTGAATTAACATCAGTGGCGTAGCTGGAGGGGGACGGGGGGGGCGACTGCACTCCCACAGGATGTTTGAAAATTTTGACACTTGTCGGAATATCGAGCGATCACAAGCGGCAAAGTATAACCACATACTTCACTTACACAAAATAAATTTGTATTTTACAAATAACATTCGTATAAGCAAAGTAAAAACTCTGTAACATTTTGTATACGCCAAACAGAGAACAGCGGCAAACACATTTTCCCACGTTGACCATAGATTGAACAGAAGCTAAAGGAGTGTTGATTTTGATATGCCGTTTTAAAATACAAGGTATTTAATGCCGCGTTCTACGCATTCAATCAAAGCCACGCCTATTTGACCACGCCCTTTGTCGGAAATTTTCAACCCTTACAGCCATCGGGGGGGGGGGGTAGCACCTTAAACCTGTTTTAAGAAAACTAGAGTCTTCCTTAGTTTAAACAGCATGCAGTTCCTTCATTTGCAGAAACCTCTTCAACCGCACGAAATCATGATTTGTAGCGCATGTTAAACGTTATGTGACGTCATGAAAGTATGATGTCTTGCACCTACTGAGAGTAGAGCAAACAGTACAACAGAGAGGGAATTTTTTTATCCAGTCGATCTAATATCACTTTATTGTTAAAAGACGTCTTAAAACAAAATCTCTTTGAGGATTATTGTTGCCATTTGTGTGTCAGGAGCTGAGGAACATTTATTGTAAAGAGCAATTATTTCTCTTCTGTTTGTACTATTCAGCGTTGCAAAGTAGTACTTACTCCGAAGATTGTTAACATTTTGCATTGTCTGTGGTCGTCATCAGGAACCAATCTAGTCAAAACATGCAGAAATGTTCACAAATTTTGGAATGACTATTACTTTGTGTTTTATCAAAATACTCAATGATTCCCGTAAGTTTTGCACAACATCAATTGTATTGACTTCTATACCCAGGAAGAACATCTACGATAAGCTCTGGATTTTCAAAGCATGACAGAGGGCTCCATACCGTTTATACGCTAACCTTCCAAGGATTTCCTAGTTCCAGACCTCGGCCACAAAGGTGAGCAACGTCGATCGTCCGTTACATTTAATCTCGGTATTTCTCAGGCTTAGTTACTCATAAGATTATAGTCTCAACGGCTTCACAACTTGCGTTGAATAGCAATATCGTTTGTACTGCGTGCAAAATTTTTGTTTGGTTAGTAGCCATCGTCCTTGCTGCCGTCGTGCATGCGTCATGTATGTGTAGAGCCCAAAAGACTTTATTGGGCACGTTCGAGCTTGATAGTACCTCTCAATTTTCGAGGAGCCAGTTACAGAAATTATTTTGAGACATAATATAATGACTATGCAGTATAATTATATAAGACTCGGCGTGGGAGTCAAGCGTTTCATGCGTGCTTTTACTGCACTGTTACTTCTGTATACTTGCTGACGTTACCAGAGAATATAACCCCTTCAGGCTGTGCTAATTTACAAACTATGATCCAACCTACATGTTTTTCCTTTGAATCGTCATTAGATGTTCAATGTGTTTTTTGTAGATCTGAAACAAGTGATCATTTTCCCACTAGTTGGCCGTTTGAGAGTTCTCAATACAGTTCAATCTTCACACCAAAACAATACAACAGATATATCATGAAACCAGAATCTGTTCATCGCAAGAATAATCCTCATCCTATGGTATTTGATCCTTGGAGACATCCGGATATGGTAAGCTGCAGCCCCTGTCCTAAACTGTCAGTGTTGCATCTGTTTTCGCGTGAAAGCACAAAATGAAAACGCTCAAAAACGTTACCGTGTGCACATAGCCTAAGTATAATACTTTACGAAGTTTCAGTATTGTTGCGTATGAAATCTTACGTAGAAAATTATATGGGAGTTACCAAAAAAGATGTGGGGGGCTTTCCTTCAGTGGCTGGTGGTGGAAAAAATCGGATCAGTGCCAGTGATGAGTTGCAGAGAGTCGCACTAAAACTTCAATAATATTTCAAGCACCTGTACACTGCGAATCAGTTGCAGTGTTAAAGAGAGTTTAAGCTTTCCGTTTTACGACAAACGTCAAACGGCTGGAGAGGAAAAATTTGTCGTAGCAAAGACAAGAAGGCGAAGATAATTAGTTGTGTTAGCACAGGAAGAAAAAAAAATAAAGCTGTTTTACATAAAGTGGAAAATTCGAATAGTCGAGGAGCGAAGAAACTTTGCCGGGAAAAAACGACGCTGTCGTTTGCCGTAGCCTGTAAACATGTTGCTTAAACACCCAACTCTCGTATCCTGCGATGCATCAGTAATTGTCGCCGATAGTCACCGACAACATTGGAAGCGTGGTGTCATAGATGGCCAGCGTCGCATAAGAGCTTTGCGACGTTGGTGATGTTTGAGAAAATGCTTCAAATGTCGTCGGCGACCATCACCAATCCAACGGCAGAAAGCAAAATAGTTTGTTTTTTAAGGTCTCGCCAATGAGTTACTCGATCGGCCACTTATGAGAACTATAGGAACTGGTGATTATCGGCGATATGATTGTCGATGGTTCGCGCTTTATGAGAATCAGGATTTACAATGTTCACTGTAATTACGTGTATAGGGTTATCAAATATGGAAGTCTCGCAAAACACAATCTGCTCCAGGTGCGACAAACAACAGAGTTCTTCGACAATCATGGTCAACGACATACGACACTTCATTTGCAGGCAAAAATTTTGGTAAGGTAAAGGTAATAAAGCGGATTGCACCAGAGTGAATAAGATATCTTGACATCAAGTGTATGAAATTAGTTTTGTAGAGAAAGTGCCTTGACTAACCACCTGTCTAGTAATGTCTGACTCTCGCTATTTCTTATGCTTTGTAATTAACACGGCCCGTTAAAAACTTACTCCAATGCTGAGTGGTCATTTAATAATGAAGGAAAGAATTGAAAAATTAAGGCTATTTTCCACTTAAGCGTTTTGGCACTCACGTAAAAGTTTAAATCCTTTGAAGTTTTATACATTTTAAACATGCAAGAGAAAATAGATACGTAAATATTTAAAATTCAAAATTCTAAACAGTTCTTCTTGCGGTTGTTTGTAACAAGGTTTTACTACAATTTAAACGTTTACGTGCGTGTGCGTGCGTGTCAGAACGCGTAACCGGAAAACAGCCTTTAGATAGATAGATAGATAGATGGTTTTATTAGATAACTTTGCAGCCACAAGGGCTGAATTGCGTTATCAATTACAAAATTTACCTAAAAGCTAACTATAAACATGTATGCTAAAATTAAATTATTATTTACAAAAACAATGCTAAAATGCTAAGTTGATATGATAAT
>JAOBYK010329134.1:0-18100 GCA_025434845.1 Phenganax subtilis | reverse complement strand
CCTGCTGAAAGCCAGCCGCAACCAGTTTCCAGTGCTGGCTTTTGCAGCCGGGGCAGGCTCTGCAGCTATGGATACATCCAGCCCAAAGCAGACCACCAGCACAGGCGGCCAGCCTGCTGCGTCTGCACCAAAGGACAAGCCTGATTTCCTGTGGCACAACGACCCTTGGTTGAAGAACTCCTCCAAGCCGAGCCAGGCAAGATGGGAAGATCTGACACTTCAAAGCCCCATCCCATTCCACGGTACGGATGGGCGGCCAATGGTCCAGACACACCGACTTCAAGTGTCACAGGCACAGGCTGGCATCGTGCTCACGACGAAGCAGCATGTCTCAGAGTTGGCAAAGTCGGCTGGCTCTTTGGACTTTGCCTTGCTGGTGCCCACGGTTGACGGTGTGAAGCCACCCAACCTGTTTCATGCCCTGGAAGGACCGTATGAGATTACGGTGGAAGATGGTCACAACCAAACCGCTTATAAGCGGCTGGTGTTGATGGCGGTGATCGCTGGCAAGATCACCTACAAATTACCAGAGCCCAAATTGAAACTCCACACAGCAGCGGTAGCAGAACTGGTCCTTGAAATCGACTCGAGACTGCACACAAGCTCCGATTTCAACGAGATGAAGGAACACCCACTCCAGACGTTCAAAAGTCTGCTCACTGATTGCCAGCCGGAGTTCGATACGGCAGCCACCCTATATGGCATTAGGGTCACCAGGCACCCAGGCAGTGGCAAGGCCGACCAACAACTTCAGTGTATGCTGAAGATTCCAGTCGCCCATCGGCCAACCATTCTGGAGGCATCAGGTCAGTCAGCGCTCCTGACGCGTGACTTCATCTTGCCATCACTTAGTGGTATTCTAGTATTTTTTTTGTGAGTAGCCTTGGAAATTATTTGTTTAGTATTTTTTCCTTTATCTAGTTATTTTCAACTCTCGTTTGTCCAGAGACTGGGGGCTGAGATAATAACCTGTCATTCAATGAATGTCTGCAACTAAGATGTAATTTAAGTTGCGGCGTGCCAATTTCTTTTTGTTCATGTGCATTGTTTTTTCAGGGATCCAAGTTCTCTTCAAGTTTGTTCTGACCTGTCATTGCCTCATGGCAATCGATGGACTCCCTCGTGCAGAAGCATTAAGTGTTATTTTTTACAGTGGGTTGGATATTTGTAAATCTCGTGTTTGGCTCAATTGATATGCTAGCAGTTTGCGCGCGTGTCTTTGTGGCTGCTTCGGCCATTTAGTAATGGCTGCTTCGGCCACTTTGGAATGCTCAAGCGATGCCAAAGCGAAATGGGAAATCCTGAGTCCTAAATGGTGTAACATATTCCTGATTTCAGTTGAATTGCCTGAGCTGGGCTCATGGTTGGATGTGAAGCACCAGCCCTGGGGTGTTGGTTGCAAAGTGTGCCATTCGACCAAGGTTTCCAGCCCTTTTGCAGATTATGCGATCACAAAGGCAAGCCAACTGCAGAAAATCAATCTAGAGAAGCATGATTCATGCAAATCACACCGGTCAGCTGTGAAGGTTTGGTTGAAGGAAGGAGGCTGCAGCGGCCCGAGCCCGGATTGTGCTCCTTCATTGAGCCAATTTCAAGAGCTCATGGAATGTTTTTCGACTAAAAGGTCGCTGTCTAAAAAGGAGGTGCAAATGGGATGGTGTTTGGCAGAGGGATTAAAATCTCTGGACCAGAAGTTCATTGCAAAAGCTTCTCACATTTCTTTGATGCGCGATGAGCGGCATGGCCGCTTAGCAATACGATTCATGGCTGTGGCCCCAGATTTGTCAACTAGGTCTGGCTTCTTAGGCCAGGGAAGGCAAACTGGAACAGGAGCAGACAATCTGTCCCTGGCCACGTGGGAAGTGATGAAGCGCGCCTGTTCCAGATTTCTTGCGGCCCCTGGTGGCCGGCAAGCTGGCTATCTCAAGCCACGGCTTTTTCAACATCTGCGCTCACACACAGTGGCAATTTGTGCTGATGCAGCAGCAGATGAAATGGCTAGCTGCGAGATTCTACGGTCTGCGCAATTGACTTTGATTCCGGAAGACAACCAGCCTATGCTTCCAAATTTGCAGCATGTCTTTAGAGACCGGGCACACGCCAGCAGGAGGTTGACGAGTCGGCCCTGGAACGCAGATGAAAAGTTGAAAGAAGTGATGAATTACATGTGTAGAGGACCAGGGTCAATGGCTCGACTGATCAATGACTCCATGGAACTCAAACGCCTTTTTGCGGAACACTGTCAAACCAGTGAGTCTCACCTTCGGACGGCCATAGCATCTTTTCGAGCTGCGGGCCACAGATTTGAATCCCACGCGAAACCACTTGGACGCACTTGCCTGTTTTTCCACGCGGTTGTCAAGACGGCTCTCCACGTCATGAATGCCAGATCTGATAGTTCAGCAAAAAAAGCCAAGCAGTGGTTGCTGTGGGTTTCGGAAGAACATCTTTTGCAGGCAGCAATGTTAGCTGACGCGGCCGACACAAGTCTGGCTTTGACGCGATCTCTCGATACGGAATTTGTTGATCCAGCGAATCTGGCGGGTGAATTGAAGCAGTATTTGCAAGAGATTCGGAGTCTCTTTGTGGAAGGTCGCTGCGCAACTGTATTTGGGTTTACCTCAACGGTACTAAGCCAGTTGAAGTCTCCCATATTATTTCATGTTGGAAAAACCTTGAAAACGTTGGGCAGTAGTGGTGGAGTAGACAGAACCATTTTGGACAGATGCATGGGGCGCATGCAAGCGTGGGTCAAGCTGGCTGCTGCGGCCATCCAAGCAGAGTTCCCCAATTTTGAAATTTGCCAGGCATTTGAAATATTCAATCTGAAGGGGGTAGGACCCACGGCAGTCGATTCGCACATGAAAGTTTTAGCGCATACATACAAATTGGATTTGCTCCAGCTGCAGTCGCAATGGGCAGACCTGTATCCCCGGGCACAAATGGAATACAAAGAGCAGGTTGGGTCATTGAACAATGCCAATGACATGGTTCGGGACGCAAACAAAGACGCTTGGAGGACAGCGATGCAGAGATATGGGACATGCAGAAGCCACCCATGCGACGTTTTGATGGTGGCGTTGCAGAACTATTTTTGCTGCACACCAAGCACCTCGGGAATTGAACAGAGTTTTAGTTTGGGGCAAAACCGTTACACCATGCAACGAAGATCTTCTTTGCCTGGAAACGAAGAATTGGTTCTCAGACTCATATTTGGTCTGCCAACGCAAAGCAAAGCCGACAAAGTTGAAATTTGCAAACTTGCCAGGGTTGCGTGGGCCTCCCAGTATGGCTTCCCACGCGAACATTCCAAACCTCGAAGGGACAAGGGGATCAAAAGAATTGCGTCGCAAGCCGGTTTGAGTGAGCGGCAGTTTCTGACTCGACGTCGGTCTGCGGCTGCTGCGGCCGCGGCCAGTTACTCAGGCACCGTGGAGCAAGTTGACTCTGAATTCTTCACCGATGGCCATGAGAAGGAGATGGCTTTTCAAGTGAAAAAGCAGCAGAGCAAACGAATTCAAGCAACGTTCGAGAAATCTTTGCCAGAGGCTAGTGTCGAAGATCAACAGAATGCCAAGGATGTGGAGGCCAAATTTGTAAACAATCAGTTAAAAAGACGGGCCCAAGCAAGCAGAGTTCAAAAGCTTGCAACTCACAATCCCAGGGATGCCTTGCTCGCTGACTTGTCGGGCCGCAAAGCTTTTCTGGCTGTTTCGGCCACAATGGACTTGACCGCAGGTCTAGCCAACCACGGGCTTCAGGTGACAACGCAAGCGTCTGAAGCGCATGTATTTGTTTGCGACAAACCAGGTGAAGGCCTGCCATGCTTGTTACAAATGATGGCCGGCTTGCGAGGGCTGGTGGAGGCTTCTCCGGTCTTCTTCACGTCCAGAACCGGTTGTGCTTTGAAATTCCATCGCACTGCAAAGGTGCGAAAAGTTATCCTGGTCAGTCGAATTTGCGCAGAAAAAAACAACACATTTTGGACTGACTTTCCAAAAGCGCTTCCTCCGGGACATGGCTGGAAGATTCACAAGATGCAAGCTTGCACAGTCCAGCAGTTGCAAACCAAGCAGAGATCATATCCTAAATACAAAGCGTTCGCAGTGATTCACGAGGATGAGAGGAATGCTGTGAGCGAGGGCGACAATAACATGCACACAACTGAGAGCTTTTTGCATCGCATTCGGCGCGCTGACGCGCTGGCGTCTTGTTCAGGGCTTTTCAAATGACTGCTCTTAAGGGGACATGGGCGGTCTCGGAAGTGGAAAAAATGCGCAGCTGAGCCGGTTTCTGGTATTTGCATGTTGGAGTATATCTAGGTCTGTTCATTCTATAATTTGTGTAAGATTTCGGCTCGGCCAGCATTCATTGACTCACACGTTTCCTGAGGCTGCTTCGGCCTTCAAACTTGCGGCTGGTTCGGCTGTGAGTGAACAATGGCGCTGCTACTTCGCACTCCTCGTGTTATTCGGGTGGGGACTGACTTCAGCGGGTTGGATACTGCCATTATAGCGCTCAAGAGGCTGGGATTGCCTTTGCAACATGCCTTTAGCAGCGACTGCGACGCTGGGTGCAAAAAGATGCTGCGCCATTTTCATTCCCCACAATGTTTGTTCAATGACGCTGCCACACGGTCACCAGAAGAAGAGGTAGCCGTGGACTGTTACGTGGCTACACCTCCCTGCCAACCTTGGTCGTCGCAGGGCAAGCGGCTGGGACTGCGAGACCCTAGAGGTCAACTTTTGAAAGTTCCTGTGCAGTATGCTAAAAGACAAAGACCACGTCTATTTGTTCTGGAAAATGTCAAGGGCCTATGCTCCAAGACAAACCGCCCAGTTCTTCGGGGCATCAAAGCTGCGTTGGAGAAACTGGACTACAAGGTGTTTCTTGGAGTTTTGAACGCTGCTGATTATCAAGTGCCTCAGCAGAGAGCACGACTGTTTGTTGTGGCAATCAGGAAGGATTCATATAGAAGACCTTTCAAGTGGCCAAAGAAAAAAGGAAAACGCTCTTTGTCAGATGTTTTGGACGCACCCGGACCTACTGATATGGCTGGTCGCCTGCCAAAAAATGCAAGAGCTAAGGCTTTGACTGTGGATGCGTTCAAAAAGGTGCATAAGCGAGGCATAGACCCACGCCGGGTTCCAGTAGCTATTGACATCGGCTGCACCAAGGCATACTCCACATTTGGGGTGGATGTCAGCCGCACATTGTGCCAATCTCGAGCTAAGACTGGTGGCTTCTGGATCAGTACTCGTGGTAGAAAAATGTCGACAAATGAGATCCTCAAGGTCTCTGGGTTCAAATCTGACGAGTTGCAAGGTTGGCAAGAGCATGTCAGCAAGGCCCAGTTGCAAGGAATGCTGGGCAACTGTGTGCCGGTTCCTTTGGTTGGCTGCGTGCTTCAGGGCGCATTGTACGCAGCTGGTTTGATTTCAAGGGTGGCGGAGTTCCCAATCTGACTGTCTGGCTGCTTCGGCCAAGTATTTGCCTTTTTCGGCCACTGTGAAGGGTTGGTCGCATGCTTGACACGGACGACTTGGCTGGGGGTGGTCAAGTTCAGATTCCGCGCTTGGGATGAAAAATAACCGCCATGGGCTGCAAAAGCTGTTTTATGTTTTTGACTGCAACCACAGCAATGCCAGGATGTTCAATTTGTAACCGCATGACTTGCGTGTGCAAGAAAAAGGCTCGTTTTTTTGGTTCAAGTTTTCTTGGCCCCGTGCTTCGTGCTTGGTCGCGCTCTTCTGGTCCATTGGTGCTCATGCCGCTGCGTTCGGAAGCAGGCGCTGACGAGGCCAACTTTTGTCATTTTGTATGTGTGATACAGCTCTTTCTCAAAGAGCGACCGGTCAATGTCTTTGGGCTGCAAAAGATGGAAGATGTTTTTGAATGCGCTCGCAATGCTCTGTTCTGGTGCTATTGCCATCTGGGACCTTTCAGAGCAGATTTTGGGTGGCAAATCGAGATTGCGATCGATGTCATGACCACCTTGCGCTATGGAGACCCCAGTACTTATCCTGAATGCAGGATTGTCGGAGGGCTGCCAGATACGACTGAGGGGATCAAAGTACCATTGACTCGTTTCACGAAAAGGGACTTTTATATGGCCACCCTTTTCATCAGCTATCTGGATGCTATGACGCTGGATTACAAGAACTTCAGGTGGTCGACGTTTCGGGAGAACCTCTGGGAAGCATTCAATAAGGCCGTGCAGCACTCGGAGCTGGATGATGACTTGCGGATCGGAAACTTTGGTGGATCCTGGTGGGAATTCGAGTTGAAAGAAGGAAATGTTGAGTGAAGTTTGGCTGCTTCGGCCATGGAGGAATTGGCTGTTTCGGCCATGGAGGAAAGTGGCTGCTTCGGCCACGACGACCGACTTATGAATGATTGAAAGGGAAAAAAAGGGCGCAGGAGTGCAATGCCGCCTTTAAACCTAGTTTCTGCCCACTATCCCTCAAAAAACAGGTTCGGGGACGTCCTTGAACTTCCTAAGATTTATAAATTATGGTCAAACCCTTGTAAGGTAAGGGCGAATTGTCATCTCCTTCCAAAGCTCGGGGTCGTCCTTGAACCTTGTAAGGAGATGACGACAAGGGGGCGAAACGGGAATACCACTAAGCGCTTCTATTCTAGAAGCAGTTGTCATGTCATTGTCATCTCCTTAGGAAGCTCGGGGTCGTCCTTGAACCTCGGAAGGGGATGGCGATTTGACATCTCCTTCCAAACCAGATTTGTCAAGCGTCGTCGTCGTCGTGGTCGTCGTCGTCGTGGTCGTCGTCGTCGTCGTCGTCATCGTCGTCGTCGTCATTTGTCGCCGTAGCCATTCGGCGGCCCAAGACTTCGCCACCACCTCTGGCTGCTTCGGCCAGTGGCTGCTTCGGCCACATGGCGCTGGAAATGCGACGTTACGTCAAGAAGTATCCAGCTCGGGCAGCAGAGCAGGTTGCGATCGACGTTGGTGGGGTGCTGAGCGACAAACAGGTGGAGTACCAGGACGGACAGACTATCTACCGGGCAGCCATGCCTGGTGCATACATGTTCATCCACATGTTGAAGCACCGCACAGGCAGGTGGCCGAAGGTGGTGTCTCGAGTAAACCAGCCAGACAAGTGCCCCCACTGGGTGCACCGTTTTTGCGTGTCCCTGGGAATGCCACAAGGCCAAGTGAATTTGGTCAAGCACATGGACGACAAGAAGTATTTCACTGAAGGAATGACTTGCGTCATCGACGACCAATGGCTGGCGTTAAAAATGATGGCCTGTGGAGGCCAGGACACGTTGATTGATGCTATTTGGTTTCATGCAGACAAAAAGAAACTGCCACCAGGTCAGAGCTCTTTGGATTCATGGGTGGGCGGAAAGATGACCATCCTTGGCACTTTTGAGGAGTTGGTCCAACATCTGCGGCTGCAGTGCCCGCCCCAAGTCCAACAAATTTTTGCCGAAGGGCCTCCCAATGGTCCGCACAAGCCAGAGTTGGTGCAACGGGCTTTGGCGCTTTTGGAGCCAAAAGAGGTCGGGACCACAGTCGTCCAAGCAGGCGGCAAGGACGACGACGAAGTGACCGTGGCTGCTGCCCAGGACGAATCTGTCCACGATGTTGATTTTGATGACGACATGGCAGCTATTCCAGCAGCTGCGGCCGCTGAGGCTTCTGTGGCTGCTTCGGCCACTGAGTCTGTGGCTGCTTCGGCCACTGAGTTTGTGGCTGCTTCGGCCACAGAAAAAGAGGCGGTGCCTGACCAGCCTCAGGGTGCCGTGGCTGAGACTGCAGCTGCTGCGGCTGCGGCAGGTTCCTCCAATCCACCATCGTCCGGCTTGATCTTGACAGAAAGACCTGATCACATTGAGAAACCGCTGGATGACAATGACGAGGAGGACCGCGCAGCAGAGAAAATGAAGCAAAGGAGGGTCTTCATCTCTGCAAAAGATGATGACTACGAGTACTACTCTGAGTATGAATATTCCTCTGCAGATGATGATGCGCCCCATGCGGGCAGTGCCAAAGACATTAAAAAAAGGCAAGCAACCACTGGGTATCCCCAAAGCGCAGACAAGAAAAAAAGAGAGACGAAAAGCTCACGGGAGCCAAGCCCATCTGTGGGCAGCCCGCCTCCAACCAGAAAGCTGGGCGTTTCTTTGAGGGAGCGTCCTGCAAGTCATGCCGACGTCGTCTCCGCGGTCCACCAACTCAGGAGTGACATGCAAACAGTTGTGAGGCAAGCCGTCTGGTCTGCGTCGTCAACGCCCACGCAACACCCATGGGGCAGCAATCGCAGCACGCACTCTGGATGGGCCCAAAAGAAAGCTCAGAGAGCCATGCAGCACAGGGCGGCCGCTGGCAATCGCCCTCCCAAGGTGATCGACTTGCCCATGTGCACAGGTTGCCAACGCAACCAACCTGGATGTGGATGCACTAGCCACATGTGCCGCCAGTGTTGCACGGACCCGGCATGTCCGCAGCATGGTGGCTAAGATGGCTGCTTCGGCCATGTGAGAGGGCTGTTTTTGTTTCTGCTGTGGCTGCACACAACCACGCGTGGATGGCTGTGAGCGGCCCCGCAGGATGTCGTTCAGAAGACTTAAAAAGGAAGTCTGCGCAAGTTTTTTTCGAGGAATTGCATTTGAAGTGAATGTTGACATCCATACTTCTATAGATAATTTCGGAAGATTTAAAGATGATATCGCAACGTGACATGCCCCTGTCCCCCTCTTTTTCCTAAATGTTTGTGACCTGTGAGATTTGAGCGGCTCAAGTCAACTCAAATCAACTTTTTGCCCATGCCGCCCAAAAAGAAGCAAAAAAAAGAGCACCTTGCCCTTCCGGCGGCAGATGACGCAGACGTGGACATGGATCCTGGACCTTCGAAGGAACACCTGATGAAGGTGCATGATGCTTTAGCCGTCATTTACTCACATGAGATGTTCAAGGACATCCTCACAGCGGAGCCTTTGTCCGTCAAAGATGGCGGCAGAGAAGCATCACTGGATCTGCCTCAGGCTGCTTCGGCCTTGAAAAACGTGGGCGTCTACAAGTGCGCGGCAAATTTTTTCCACCAAGACTTCTTGTTTTTGGCCACCCACAAGGTTCCCATCAACAGTGCACAGGTGCAACAAATCAAGCAGCACTGGTTTCCTTCGAACGAGCCACCGTCGTTGTGCCCCTTTACCATCACTGTTGCTCTGGAAACACCTGCTTGCATCGGCAAGCGTCCGGACAATGGATTTCAGCGCCTCAGTCCTCCAGAGCCGGTGCATGCCCTGCTGTTCGCCCTCGCCGAAGCCATTGAAACCAAAGCCAAGGTTGGAGTCTTGCGCGCCTTGAAGAATTGCATTCTCACGGCCACCTTTGTTTTTGAAATCTGTCCCATTGGTGAACAACGGTATTGGCGCGCGGCCAATATTCGTGAGGAGATGGTGGAGAAGGGGCTGTCCGTTCAGATGAGCTTGAGGCAACGCATATATGAGATCGCAGGCTTTCATGAGCAGAAGAAAAAAACTGAGGCCAACTTGGGTTCGAAAAAACTGGCTGGTCTTTACACCCAGCATCTCAAATTAGCCTCGAACCAAGAAAAAATCTCAGAGAGTTTCATCGATTCAGCTTTGACCATCCATCGACGACTTCTCAGCCTCCCCAGATGTCAAGAAGTGCTGGAGTGGTGCGACCAAAACTGGTTGTCCTCCAATGCATGGAAGTCAGTCTACGCCTTGCAGGCTTTGATTGACAGAGCAGGGACGCCTGAGTTGATTGCCTGGTCCCTGGAAGGAATGGTGGACGGTGTCCGCATGTCGTTCATTGACGCGGGGTTTTTTGTAATCAGCAAGCTGAAAGACTCAAGGCAAAGTTACATCGAGGTCCTCAAGATGAAGCGCAAGACTTTGAATCATTGCCTGAACCAGTGGTTGAATACTTTGGACCTCAGCAAGGAATGGAAAGAAAAGATCCGCAACTTTTGTGGTTCCTTCGATAATGTGCGAAAACACTTGTCGCCATACCCTGACACACAGGCTGATACGGCCTGGTTACTGGGCTGCCCGCCAAGCGTCACTGAAATTTGCGATTTCCTGGATGCCTTGGTGTATGGAAGTCAGTATGACCTGAGGTACAAGGACGCAATAAAAAGCAAACACGAAGTCCAAGATTTTTTGAATTACCCGTCGCTGAAGTCCACAATGGAGAACATCGAACAAAAAGTTCGCCAAGAGACGACGCCTGAAGCGACGCAAGAACGGCCAGCAGAAATAGTTGCTGCTGAAACAGAACCACAGCCTCAGGAAACTGAGGCTGCTTCGGCCTCTGAGGCTGCTGCGGCCTCTGAATCAACGGCCCCGTCATCCACTGCACTTTCTGAGGCAGATAAAGCTTTGTGGCTTCAACACATGCGCAAGGTCCTTGCCCAGCATGTCCGCTTTGTAAGCGATCATCGCACAAATGTGGACCTGGAAAAAGCCTTGAAAGAAACTCCTTTCATGTCGCTACGCGGGGATCCAACTGGCCTGGCCATGTTTTTGTTTGATCTGAAAAAATATGGCGAACCCACCACGCGGCCAGACTTGAGAACGGCAACATTCCGGGAGCCCTTGTACACCAAGCTCGTCAAAAGTGTTCTTACAGCGCGGCAAGAGGTCATAGGCCACAGCCACCCAAACCTGATGGCAGGGGACGTGGCTGTGGTCTTTGACGCCGGCAAAAAAGGTCTTCGAAACAAATTGATGTCGCCCTGGAAAGAAGGAACGGCCAAAAGCAAAGAAAACGACGAAGAAGATGAAGAAGATGCAGAAGAAGACCAGGAAGATGAGGACAAGCCAACCTTCTGCGCAGACACACTGATGATTGGATACTCAGAATCCTCTCTAGCAGCCAGAAAGAAGCGAGTCCGTGGAACCTGCACCTTGAAGCAAATGGAGGGATGTCACATCTTCACATCCAAAAAACTGTCCCTTCCCAGCCGTGACAGAAAGCACTTCGCAGGTTCTACCACAGGCGACTTGATTGCCAATGTGCACATGCCCCCTTGGTCTTCTGAGTGGCACTTGCCTTGGAAAGAGAAAAAAGAACTTCTGGGGAAAAAACACCAGATCCTGGTGGGTGGGAAAACGCACGACAAGGACGATGGAGACAAGCAGAACAGCAGATCCCGCAATGGTTCAGAGCCGGTGTGCTACCACAGTCCTCCGTACGAGCTCTGTGAAGAGCTGATTCATGACTTTTTTGTGAAAATGATCATTGATCTGACACCGCTGGATGCACGAATGGCTTGGGCAGCTTTGCGCAACCGTGTGGGGTACGTAGGCATAGCTTTCAACCCTGAACACCAGCGCCTTCTCGAAGAACGTTTGCTCACGTTGCTGGAAAAGGACATGAAAGACCCTGAGTCACCTTTGTTTTCTGCAGCTTACGCTGAGGCGGTTGGAAGTGTTTCCAATCCCACCGGCCAAGGTGATGACCAAAAGCCGCAAAGGGATGTAGATCCGAAAGCAAAGCCGAAGCCTAAGGGGAAACCTAAAGCAAAGCCGAAGCCTAAAGCCAAAGACAAAAAGAAGCCGAAAGCCAAAGCCCAGCAAGCCAAGGAGGAGGAGCAAGAGGAGGAGGAGGAAGAGGAAAACGCTGAGAATGTGGAGAATGAGGACGAGGAAGAGGTGTGGGATCCCTTGGCCGACGACGAGTGATGGCTGCATCGGCCATGCAGGGCTGCTTCGGCCCCAATGCTTCAGTTTTGTCAGCTTAGGTTTGGGACAAAGCAATTTTGACTGCGCCTTGCCAAATCTTGCGTTGCACAAAAAGAATGCGAAGATGGGTTGCTGACCCTGCTTTTGGTCGTTTGACAACCCCAAATCTATTCCATCTCAATCGTGCTTTTTGCACTGAAGCCTGCTAAACACAAATTGTTTTGAAGGATTGCTCTTGGACATGCTGTACTCTGTAGTGGCTCTTGCAAACTAATATTCAAAGCAGCGCAGGGCATTTAATGTGGCAAAGGCACAATCTTATTGCTGTAAACTTTAAATTGAAGTCAATGAAACTTGCCTTTCTTGGCTGAGCCACGCCTGCCTTGATTTCATTCATTGTGGTTTTGTATGGAAGCAGAAAATATTTTAAAATCTCGTGTCTCAAAAAAGGGAAATGCGACCTTCAAGGATTGATGCTATTTTCTGGATTCAAGACGTTGTGGCCGTGGGCCTCACTTTATCTCTTTGAAAGAAATATCATCAAAAGTGAAAAAGAACTTTTTTACCCTATTAATGTCTACACTCATATGCGTGCCTAGTTCTGTGGACTGTTTGAGGGGGCATGCAGTTCAGCTAAACATGATGCCTTCTTTATATGTTTATGTTATTGTATTTTCTCGTTTTCATACTTTCTCTAAGAAAGGAATTCTCGTGTGATGGCCAAAAAATGAAAAAATACTAGAATACCACTAAGTGATGGCAAGAAAAAGGAGCAGAATGAGTTTGAAAAGAAAGGGAAGGTGGAGAAGGGCTTTGAAGCTGCCCTGCACTTGATGAAGACCACTGTGCCCAAGTTCTTCCACTACCAGGAGTCTATGGATCATTCTCGCACCCTTGGTAAAAGGGAGAAATGGGAATCAGAGAAAAAGATGATTGAGAAGTTTGGTGAAGAAGAGTTCTACAGGCATTGTGACAGTGGCCGCATCCAATGGAGGGAAGACCCTTGGACAGCTGGTATCTACAACTACTATGACAGAGGTGATATCAGCAAAACTACTTCCATGAGAAGCAACAAGCAATGGGTGCAGGGCCAAGAATACCAACCAGACAATGATGACCAAGCCAACTTTGCTGCCCTCAGTGGAATGGACTTGCATAGCCTTATGGAAAACATGGGCAAAGGCAAGGGGCATGGAAGCCTGTCCTTGGTAAAAGGAAAAGGCAAGGGCAAGAAAGGCAAAGGAAGGGGAGCTGGCCCATTGGCCATTGAAGATGGTGAAGTGGAAGAAAAAAGTGAAGAGCAACAGTGGAAGGAGCTCCTTTCCAAAGCCAAGAGAGCCAGAGATCAGGCAGCTGTGGTCAGGGATGATGTTGAGGCTGCACTCAAGAAGGCTGACCTTGCTAAAAGGTTGACCAAACAAGCAAAGGGTGACACTGAGAGCATGCTGGAGGGCTTGATGAAGAAAGTCAATGTGGTGAAAATAATCCTGGCAAAGAAGGAAAAAGCTATGACCCTCAGCAAGGCAAAGCAAGCCTTGGTCGATGTCATGAACAAAACCAAAGAGCTCAAGGAAGAAGCCAAAGAACTCAACCAGCTGGCAAACAAGGCTTCCAGCAAGGCCTCCAAGAGGTGATGCAGCTACAATATTTCCTTGTTAAAAGGAAAGTTGTAAGCACTTTTTGTTTCAGCAACAGGCTCTTCCTTGCTAAAAGGAAAAAGCCTTGTAGATAGTGTGGGCATGGGATCTCCTTGTTAAAAGGGTGACCAGGCTTTGGACACACAGCACTACAGCAACAAAGAATGGGGAAAACAATTCCTGTGCTGGGAGGGGGGCTGTGAGGGAAAGCAGCTGGGAACCACCAAAAACCAACCGGTTGTGGTTGCTGTTTGTTGTTTGTGTTCAGGGTAATGACACAACTTGTTTGCTTGTGTTTGGCCCAAGCTTTTGAAGCCTTGCTAAAAGGTGCCTTGCCTTGCTAAAAGGTGTATGCACCATGGAGAGGCCACCAAAAAGACTCAGGGGTTGGGAGGCAGAGATGGCTCTAGCAAGTGGTGAGGAGCAGAGTTGTCCATCATCATCATCCTCATCATCGACCAGCCCCTTGTGCACCAGATTGCTTGAACTATGGTCTTTGGGTCGGCTTTCTGCCACACAAGTGGCAGAGATTGGCCATCTTGCTATGCTAGAAGGCTGCACTTCAGCTGACATTGTCAAATTAGCAAGCTGTGGAAACTTTGGGCAGCAGAAAGGGAATGCCCACAGGGACTTAACTTAATGTCAAAATGTTGTAAAGGCATCCAGCTCTACGAACCAGTGCCAGTCCAGGTGGATGTCTTGGATCCCAACACCAGGCATTCTTCAAAAGAAGACGCTCGCGTTCCTTCCACACCTGGTTTTCAGCTCCCTCTACACCCACTATCCAGAACAATTTGAGAGGCTGTTTTGCTTCAAAGAAGCTCAAGCCTTCTGAAAGGGGTTGAAAAGTTCAAGGACCCCAGACTCCTTCCTCCTCTAGCCCTTGGTAAAAGGGTGGTGCAACCTGCACTCACATGCCCCATCTATGTGCATGGGGATGGAGTTGAATTCCAGAGCAGGGATAGCTTGATGACTTGGTCATGGGGGTCAATGTTGAGCAAAGCATCAGCACTGCATCAGCATATTCTTTTGACAGCCTTTGCAAAATCAGTCACTGTTGGTTCAACTTGGACTCCACTCAATGATTGGATCTCTTGGAGCTTTGATGCCTTGATAAAAGGCAAGCATCCATCCCAGGACCCTTATGGATCTGCATTGCCACAGCATTTGGAAGCATTGGCTGGCCAGCCTTTAACAGCTGCACACCACAGAGCATTCATATTTGCTATCCAAGGGGACTTGGAGTTTTGTAGCAACAGCCTGGGGATGCCTCACTGGCAGAACAAGTATCCATGTGCTGAATGTGATGCACAAAGACCAACCTTCAGAGGCATCAAATGCCCTGAAGGCAAATCAGTGAAGGAGCTGAAACAAGAGCATCAAGACTTTGTTTATGTCACTCCTGAGCAAGCCCTCCTTGATAAAAGGAGTGGTTTGCATCCCCTTTTTGATGTGCAGGGGATCAGCACTGCACTGGTGAGGGGGGACTCACTTCACATTGTACATTCAAGGGGGGTTGCATCACACCTTGCAGGATCTCTCTTGCACTACCTGTGCTTTTTCGATGGAGTTGGAGCAAGACAAAGGATTGCACCAGCACAAAGGCTCCAAAGAATATTTGCCAGAATCAAGGAGCTTTATAAAGAACATGGGGTTACCTCAAGGCTGACCAACTTGCGATTGTCCATGATCTGTGATGCTTCTAAACCACATGCCCAGCATGCCTGCCTTGAAGCCAAGGCTGGAGAGACAAAGCATTTCCTACCTCCACTCCTCCAGGTTGTCAGGGAGGCTTTAGATGATGAAGAGCCTATTCACCAAACTATGATCAGTTGCCTGGAGGCAATGGTCAAGATTGATGCTCACTATGATTCCATTGGGATCTTTCCAACTTCTTCAGAGTTTGAGGAGGCTTGCAACCTTGCTAAAAGGTTTTTCTCCACTTATGCTGACCTCCACCAGTGGGCCTTGCTAAAAGGCAGGAAGATTTTCCACATTACCCACAAATTTCACAGCTACATGCATCTCATCCACAACAGTCAATATCTCAATTACAGGATTCACCACAATTATCGAGCTGAGCATTTTGTGGGCCAGCTGAGTGTCCTGGCCCATTCAATTTCTTTTGGTGTGAGACATCCAAGTTATGTGTCAAGATGGGTGCCAAGTACAGAGTCTTGATGCACATGCAGCTGAGTCACCCTGGCTTTGGGAAGGTGGAAGAGAACACCTCTGACCCTTGATAAAAGGGTGACACCTACCTTTTAAAAGTGTTGTACTCCTGTCCCTTGCTGAAGGGGACAGGAAAGCAGCTTTGTTTCCACTCAGAAAAAAGGGGTATGAGAGAACACCTTTGGGTCACACCTACCTTTTAAAGGTGTAGTACTCCTGTCCCTTGCTGAAAGGGACAGGAAAGCAGCTTAAGTTTCCACCCAGAAAAAAGGCTGTGCAGCTGTCACTTCCTATTGATTTTCCTTTTGATTTGGCATGCCAAACCAGGGTCTGATTTTATTGATTTAATTGATACCTTTTTTGATTTTAATACGATCAAAATCAAATATGTTCTATTGAAAAAAATCAATATCAATAGAGATTTGACCTTATTGATTTAAATCAATAGCCGATGCTCAGGGTTAGTTTTGATGAAAAATCAAATGAATTTAAGGTTAGTTCGTCGGAGTTCGTCCGGAAACAAAAAATAAGGGTTGAGACTATGAAATAAGGGTTGGGGCCATGAAATAAGGATTGGGACCGTGAAATAAGGGTTGGGACAACGAAATATGGTGAAATAAGGGTTGGGACCGCGAAATAGGAGGGAAAACCCAGAACTCAGGGTTGGGACCATAAACTAACGAAGGCGAAGGGTCAGGCTAGGACACAGAAAAGAAGGAATCCGGAACATGAAGTGCTGTGAGCGCATCACAGAAGAATTTCCTGCTTCCAACTGTTGGCCCTCCCAACTCGATCTCCTGTTGGATGAAGGGGGAAAATAAACCAGGTTGTTGTTTCTTTCCAATTTCTAGTAGTTTTACTTATCTTGGCTTATGAACAAGTTGGTACCATACTTTTTGCCCAGCGACCCTGGGAAGGCGAAGTTGGATTTATCATGATTTATCCATAGCTCAACCACCTCAGCCTTATTGTTGTATGTGTGTCGTGATCTCTTCTGCCGCTGTTGAACTGTTCTCCTTGTGGTGTACAATTGGCTCTGGCTTGCGCCACTTGCTAAACTAGTTTACTTCTAGTATTTGCTCACAAGTTCAAGAAAAACAACTTCAACCTTAAAAGTTCAAAGCCCGATGCTTAGCGCAAGAAATCCCGACTAACGCAAGTTTCACGAAAAAAACCCACTCTTCAAGTCTTGGCTGCGCAGGCAGGTACAATAGACAATAGATGAAAGATGAACAACATGCGCTTGGGAGGTCAATGAACTATGAAGTGGAGAAGAAAACATGCGCTGCAGCGTTTCATTGAAGTTGCATTTGCTGGAGTATTGATTTGGAACTATACTTAACTGCGTTCTTCATGCATTTCTTCTAGAGTCTAGAGCGCAGAAAGAATTCTTTCACAAGTGCGCAAGCGTACAGAACGCATAAGGATCCCACGCAGATTTCGTATGAAAAAGGCAACTTTCTCAAAATGATAAGAGTATTTTCAACAGCACCTAGCAGAAAGTCTGCGTTGTTGTAATTCGTGCCACTAATACTCGAGTAGACATAACTGGAGCAATTCATGAGAGTTCAACACCATGCCCGCGTAAAGCCATAAGACCTCATGAAAATTAGATGTCAAAAAGACTTGCTCGTGTAATGACAAGAGACCGCGCGCAAATAGTTTCCTCAACATGCTCATGCGCTCATGAAAAAAAGCAGGTGGGTCTATTGTTCTTTGATCATCTTTGATCAATTGACTACTTGACCGCACTTGGATGACACTCCAAGCAGCTATTGAGCGATCAAATGATTGTACACCTGCTGGGTGTCCTGACCCCCCAACACCGAAAGTACCTGCCAAGCATAGCGGCGCTGCTAAAGGAAAGCAAAAGCAGCTCACTTGAGCGTCCACAGCGCGCAACTCTTTACACATTCATTATTAGCACCACACTACATAAAACGAAACTATGATGACATTTGAACAGCGCCTTTGGAAAAGTTGCTCCGCCGAACGCAGGAAGGGTTGCTGCTTTAGCGTTTCGCGAGTTGAAGAAAATGAGCGGCTAAGTTGTGAATCGCTTTTGGAATTACATGAGAAAGTTTGCAATGTGGCAAGCACAGGGTGTTCTTGACATCTGCATGTGTGCCACTTGAGAGTGGCCAACCATTTCTTGACATGTGCATGTGAGCCAAGAACCAACTCACTTTTTTGAAGAAACATGGCCGAACACTACATGTGGGCTTAGGATTCTTGTTGTGGGTGTCTTATGCTGTTTACCGTGTTTCAATATTAGGCTGCAACCTGAATGAATTTTGGTTTCTACCCAGAGTGTGTGTGTGTGTGCGTTTAACCTTCATTTGTCCATTGAAGTAATTTTGACAAGCTGTAAATCGTTAATCTACTGCTTTTGCAAACTCAGGGCAACATCATCCGTTGTCGTCCTGTCACTGCCACTGCGTAAAACTCTTGCGCAAAGCTCTCCACGCTGCCGGGCAATCGTTGGTTGTTTCAAGAGAGCGGGGCCATCCCCCCGTGGCACCCCCTTCTGTATTTCAAAGGGTGAGCCTGGAGTGGTGCTTCTCAAGACTGCCTAACTCTGAAAATCAATTCACGCCCACATCTCACGCACC
>JAOBYK010329023.1:0-14915 GCA_025434845.1 Phenganax subtilis | reverse complement strand
TTATTATTATTATTATTATTATTATTACTATTAATTATTGAACTTTATTTAAACAGGGTACTATTTCACTAATAATATAGATATATGCAAAAAGAGAGAAGGGAAATAATGTGATCTTCCAATTTTTTCTCATGCAAAAGCGTAAGAATAGGAAGCGGTTTAACTTGCTGTTTTAAAGCTTCTCTTAGTTTTGTTTCGACGGTTAACTACAGTTCACTGGAGGAAACACATTTCAAGCAGAAGCGCAAGTCAGTGTGACACCTACATGAATTTGACGTACCGACATACTTTGTTTTATATTGTTTTTAATGACAACACTTCATTTTACACCGAACATAACTCCGGTTCAACTCTGACAAACGACACGTCCACTTTGCAATAAAATAAACTTTTTTTCCCTGTCGATTGAAACTATCTACAACCTTCAAAGGGAGCAAAATGATGTTTCAGTTGAGATATGTTTTGAAATATTTTTTCCGACCCTTAAAAAAAACGCGAGGGTCAGCCCCTCAATCCTAGAGAGCTTCCTACGCCCCTGTAAATATGACTGTCAATAGCAAAATAAGTCAGGCAATTTTCATGGCAGTCGGGCAAATTGCTGACCGCCCCCCCAAAAAATATTAGCCTGTACGCCCAAATGTGTTTTTGAAACACAGACGTCGACCTGAAGTAAACTTGACGTTTCCCACCAATCACCGTTCTTAACCCAGCCTCTGACGTTTCTCACGCCGCTCGTGTTTCAAAAACGTCGCTTGCTTAATTAAGCTCTCTAATGTGATACTGATACGAGATACCTTTTATACCTAGTATTTTATTTGCAACAAATTATCTGCTTTTAAGCACTACCTCTTGTTCGACATCCCAATAAGTCAATGGAGCCTAAATCTTCAAACAAAATACTCTCTTCATATGCATAACGCAGAGCTCTCGTTGTTACTGGTAGTTACCAGTGGTTGTTACCGTGCGCGTTGTCACAACAAAGTCACAGAAACATACTCGAAATTACAACGATGGGGCACGAAGTGGATACGAAGCAAGTTTCCGCTAGTCATCGTCATATCTTAGCAAAAATTTTCTCCTTTTGTCGTATGTGCAATATGTTGAACAATTTTGATTATTTTGCAAATACAAAATGGCTGGCATCGAGGAGCGGGAGCAGGCTGTGCAACAGATTTGCGACGAACTCAGAGCGCTTGATTCAATTTTTTGTGGCACAGATGAGTTTCTTGTAAATGGAAGTCAACTCGACACAGATATCGACTCATCTTGTCGTAATTTGGTCGAAGGTAAGACGAAACATTTACAACTGAGTGTAAAAATTTCTGTTGAAAGTAATTCCGAAACAAAACTTAATATTTTCCTGTGCAAAGACTACCCGAATTCACTGCCAGAAATGTCGATTCTCTCTACGCAACTTACAAGAAATACGACAGCAGAAATACAGAAAGGCTTACAAATTTATGCAAAAGAAAGTTTGGCTCAGTTTTCAGAACCAATAGTTTTAAAGCTTGTCGAATGGGTACGAGTCAAACTTTGCGAAAATTTACCGCCTGATGTTAAGGTAGATGGAAAATGCGCTAGCAACCGTGATGATAAGTACATTTTTGTACTGAAGTTTGACCACATGCGTTCACGAAAAAAATATTTAAAAACGATTTCAAACTGGATGAAAGAACTAAATCTCAATGGCTGCATTATTATTTGGGAGAAGAATATTCTTGAAATAATTGAAGGACAAAGATCAGATATTCAGAGATTTTTAAAGCGAGTGAGAACATGTACAGTTGATGTTGACTCAGCAGGAAGACCATGTAAGGAAAGAATGATGAATGTTTTATGTGAGATGGAAAAAAATACTCAGAAAAGGTTAGGGAAACAGGTTTTTACACCAATGTTTCTAAATTAGAAATTTCCTGAAAAAATTTACTCTCTTCAACTTTGATTTTTTTGCAAAAATATTTGTTATGATCAATATTCAGCTATACAAGAAAGTAAAAGTTGACAACAATATTGTGTTGAGTTTTATTTTATTTTGCAGCATTGCTAATGGATTTCAGATACTGGAATGTGCAAGTTTACAAGAGGTTGAACAAGTATTTCAAACTTATGATTTACTAGCAGAAATATATCAAACTTTTGTCAAAGATGCAATTCAGAAAACCAAATAATTCACATTAGATGACAAGCTTATATTAAATGTAATTTGCAAACCCCAACTACACTTAACTGCTGCACTTGGAACTTTTCTTATCAATAACGCTGATGACATCTATGACACTGTTGTAAAATTTTTTAGTTAAATTTATATGCAAACAGCAATTGTCAATCTTTGATTATTTCTTGCTCAAAGACTCGTCAGAGGCAGTTAATGAGTCTAAAGATGAAGTCAGAAAATCTGAGCTGTGACGGTTTGGTTTGGCTTCCTCCAAGTTTAGATCTACAACAGAGAAGAGCTTCAACTCTTTACAAATGTATGCAGACTTCACTAGTGCTGTTTAAATGCTGTAATTTCAGTCAGAATTAGCGGAAACCTGGCTTGACTACAATGATCTCAAAATGAAGTTTAGTCTAAATTCTAGTATAGGCTTATTCTAGTACCCAAGCAAGCCAAATCTTATTTCTAAACTCTTTACCAAGTCACCCTACAGACTAGTAAATAATATGGTTTGATAACATGAATGAATCCAAACTTACATATGTCGCTGCAAATGTGCTAACCTTCAAGTGATAAATCACCATCATCACTTATTTCCAAATTGAGGGAAGATGTTGTAAGACTTTCGTCACTCGATATTGAAATGTCATCTCTCTGTTGTTTTTTTGTGTTTATGTCATCATTATCTATATAAAAACAAGCAAATGAGAGTTGCTGAACAGCTGTGAGACAACTATTAATAGCTATTAAAAGCATGGTAAAGCAAGGCTATCGTATCTCTCATGAATATGCTCTAACTAGTCTTTGACGTGAATTACTTATCTTTTTACCAAGAAGACAATTTGAATTTTGCCTGGTTGAGAATATTTTATGTGAGCAAACATCATTTAAACTCTTTTCAAGCTCGTGAGTCCTATCTTGCACAGCATAAAGACTTGAGCTAAAACATGAGGAAAGAACACCTGAAAAACTCATAGGAAATCAGTAGATGCTGCATGTAAGCATTGCACACGTGTAAATTACAGAACTTACCTCAAATGTTTAACTTCATCAACGGATAAATCTTGCAGCTTGCAAAGTCGATTCATTGCTTCCCTGTTTTCATTTTTCCAGTCAGCTAATAAACCTACATTCTGGACAACACACAAAACTCAAGCTGTATCACATCTATCGTTGAGTGCCTGAGCATGAAGCTAATGTTCATGGTAAAATTAATTGAGCTTCCCATGAAGCTTTCTCACTTACTTTACCTTTTGAATTGTTTTACTATTTCTTTCCACATTACAGTGACTCCTCAATAGATCTGTTTCAATTTTATCTGTAATTGGTGAGATATTACAGTATGAAATGAGATACGGAGCATACTTTTCTAGTATGGAAAGAAATGTTACCTAGTCTGTTTGTAATGTCATCCAAAACTATCAAAACTTGTCCATCTTCTTTTCCATGATAGTCTAGTCTTCTTTGACAAAAAATACAGTAAACCTTTAAACAATATACACTGCAGCAGTGTAAAGTGACCGAATGTTAGTAAGACCTGTCAGATGTTTTCCATTTGAGGTTCTCATTTTCATCCTTTTCATTAGGCATGGAATCTTTCAGGGTGTTTAATTCATATCTTATTTCACTTTTAAACTGGAAAAATTTAAATCAACGAATAAAATGAAAATAGTATGAGCTTCTATCATACACTACTTGTGCAACACCAGTACACATCGTGTTTGGTAATGTGTTAAATTTATACATCGTGTATTTGACTGTAAAGCAGGAAGTACTACAGTTCAATATGCTCTTAGCACAGAAAATGGAGCATACAAGTTTTCAAATATTTTGCATATCTGGACAGTTTTTCTTCACCTGGTGATGTGTACGTTCTTACCTCTTCCAATTTTGCTAAATCCGCTTCAGGGTTAAAACTTTCAACTTTTTGTACAACTTGAGAAAGAGTTTCTGTAAAGATGCTAGAAAATCTGGAACATAATTCTATGATATCCATTCATAGTGCCTGTATACCTCTAAATTGTCTCATTTCTGTTTGTTGATTATTCAGTTCCATTTCAAGTGCTTCCATTTTAGATTTGAGATGGTGAATATTCTAGGACATATGATAACACAAATGGTTTACTGTTTTATTAGTATGCAATACTTCCTATACAACATTTATTTTACTCTCAGATTGTCTAATGTTGGACAATTTTCTCATCAATTGGAAAGGCCATTACTTTATCAATGTTAGCTGATAAAATAAATTAATTGACAAGGTGTCTTGTTGCAGTGTGCCAAAAGAGTCCTGCTTTCTTACTTTACTCTGTCTAATGCTGGACAATTTTACTGTTGCACTTTAATGTTGCAGAAACTGTTTTATTAGAAACATATCTAAGCAGGAATTTACTTGACATTGTGAGTCAATCTTTTCATGTAAACTATGAAGTAATGCCGCTGATGAAGACCCTTGCATGATAAGAGAATCATTTAAACCAGTTGGTCTGATTGTACTATGTTCAGCATGGATTATTCCAGTCTTTGGTGTGCTTTGGGAAGGAGGTGGGGAGAGAGCTAGAATGAAGTACAAGAGGAAAGTAAAAAGTGGTCATTTATAATCAACCTTTTATACTGCAAATTTTTGCTCCATGCAACCGTTCATTTTCCAAATTTTATATCATAGTAGTTGATGACATTTTTTTACCTTTTAAAGTGTGTAGTCTGGAATTGTCGAAGCTTTGCAGTCGTCTCTGGAATATTACAATTTATTTATCTGATCATTACTATTTCATGTACAAGTTGCTGCAAGCTTTCACGGTACCCTAGTAAAAATATAGCTTCACCTTGGCCTCGTTTATTTTTGCACTGCTGTCTCTCACCATGGTGGCAAATCTATCATCCCAGTTCATTTCCTTTGCATGTTAAAGTGTGTAAATAAAAAATTAAAAATAAACAAACTTGCTGTTTCGTTTGGTGGTGTTTTGTTGATACGACGCCCGCGCTCTTGGCAACAAGCGCTATGGTGAAGCCATTGAACTAAAAATACATGGGACGCTACCTCTAAAGTATCTAATAATCAATAGAAGCCAAATTTTGACAACCCAGACACGCGAGTTTGACACCCAGACACGCGTGTTTACGGTGCGCGATTCTCTCGCGGGAACACAGACTTCACTCCTAATTGTACGTTTTTGCCGCAAAAGAGGCTATTTTTTGGGCAGTTGTTCATATAATTAGAAATAAACGTGATTTTTTTTCTTCTTTGTGTGTTTTTCTTACTTTCTGCTAAAAGAATACTTAGTAGCTTCGCAAAACTTGTCTTTTTTGCCAAAGTTTGACTCGTTTGACCGTGTCTTCCGTCGCGTGGAAAGACTAGGGCCGACCTCGGAATTTTGGCGTCCCATTTTAGTTCAATGGGTGAAGCTGGCGACATAATTAGAGTACTTCATTTAAGGATAACATTATTTTCACCAAGCATTTGCCGTTTGTACACGATCCACTGACACGATGTCGACTTGTAGTAGGTCTACTACGGCCCTTACGTAAATGATTGTTTCATTGAAAGACTGTACCAATCACAAAGACTTCAAAAACTAAACTTTTGCCTCTATTTTCATAAACGATACACTTACGCAATTTTTGCTAGTTTTGATGAATAGTAAGGTGGCCAATCAGCGTGCAGAGTTCTCTAACGTTACCTTCAGCAAAAATTTTAACGAGTAAAAGGTATTATGTACATGCCTCATAAATTTTAATCTTTCTCCAAATTCCTTCCTCTCTTTCACTCTACGTCAGCGTGTTAAAATCTAAGAACGTGATGATTCTGATTTAATAAGATATACAAATAAATAAAGTCAGGAAGAAGATTAATCTGTGGTCAGTCAAGATCTCATCTATGAGGGGGTGTATCATTACAAACACAGTTTGACATCTTTATATTTTTTTAGTTATTCTGGCAAATACTTTACTTGTCTTAGTAATTGAGATATCCAAGTTCCTGCTATTAGCTTTGTAATCTAGGATAAGGATAAATTACTAGATAATAAGGCAAAACTAATTACCAGCAATAATAAACTGAAATACGTCATCATACTGCACGTTAATCAGCATGCTAGCTATTTTCGCATCGATTAGAAATTACATTAAAATCACCGGATTTTTTCTCAATGTTAACTTTTTAGGGGCTTAGAAATTGCACAGTTAAAAAAAAATTGTGAAAATACATGGAAGAAATGACTTTACATGTTTCAAATTTACTAGCTATTTGATTAGTAATAATTATTATTACTGAACATGATAGGACTGGATAAAAAGCACCAACGATATTGTGTAAAGAAAATAACATCTTATGCTATTAGTACAACTTACTATAATTTTCGCCGTAGAAACAAAGAGCGGACAAACCCTGAATCGCCAAATTTATTATATATATGATTGTTCTCTCTTTTCTTAAATTCTTTTTTTCTTCTTATTTTGACTGAGAAATGTAGTAGATCGTGGTTCATTTAGCCACTTGTAAATTACCTAACTTACTAGCGAGATGTACAGTTGTTTATAGACTAATAAGTATTTCAATAAAATTTTGGTTAATATTATTATAGAAACGGTTAAATATCAGAGGCCAAACGGGCGTAATTATCCATTGGGCGTTACCCTGAATTCAAACGACTGACTTGGTGGAGCATATCTTTAATATGATTTATATAGCACTGCCACTTTTTCGTTGCATCTGCGGAGAGAGTTATTGCTTGAAGATTGAACAGTGAATTCAATAGGTCAAGGTATATCACTCAATGAGCTTATTCAGCTCACTGGAGTGACTGAACTATTTTGCTGGCTTCGAAGGAGATTAGATAAACACACGAATTCTAAATTTATTTCAATAACCTTGTCTTTTCCTTTGGCGTATCTCGCTATAAATTAGCATACTCGAGAACATAACTATAATGCAGCGACAAAATTAAACAAGAAAAGGTTATCAAGATGATTGCAGATGGAGGTCACTCGCAAATAACCCAGAAAAATTAAGTGACTTGTTCGCAATACGATCGTGTATGAACTGGTGTCAAGGAATGCCGTCTCCCACATCCCTGCCTAAAACGTTGACCGTTCAATTCTTGGAAGTGTGGCAGATGTGTTATTTAGGGTTTATTTTAGTTTCGAGGTTGTAGAACAATTGAAGTGTTTAAAAAGATTGATGGAATGATGACACGTGTTCCAGGCACTTAAAAATCTTAAATTGTTTTCAAATTACAACCCTGTCATCAACTGTCAGTTCATTGAGGAATATCTTATATACATCATGAGTTACACCAGTTGCAAATGAGATTTAGCTTACAAACACTATTCATGCAATCCTGAAATTGTCCTATATCCTAGCATCAATCTAAAATCTCTCTTTGTTTAGATAGTTTTCGACAGTGATCGCTCATTTCCTAATAATGAAGAATTTTAGAATATAAACATACTAAAGTATAAAGCAGGAATAGATATTAAAGGATTATAGTTTTGTTTTCTTTGCTTTGTCAACAAAGTCAAAAGGTTAGTCGATCTGTAACTTCCTCATTTTCTTCACGCATCATTATAAGACCACCCAAACTTTTCTGACTAACGCCAGCAGCCAGATCGCAAACCTGAGACCGAGATTTCCAATCCTGATTATCCTTCGTCGTACGTAGTCACTGATCTGGACAATCTTGTTTGGGACGGAAGAACTTAAAATCTTTTTAAGGCTTCTATACATAAGTTTAAAAGTTTTTCAGTGAATTATCATGGCTTCATGATTTATATGAACAGATGATTTGTACTATGGTTGAATTTTATCTAATCAACCATGTACTAGTTGATAGAAACGTAGGGAAAAGTTGACCAAAAAGGATGAACGTTCATTATGTGACGAAAATATAAGAAATAGAATGTCTTCTCAGCATATGTATTTTTTAGCATTACGCAATGAATGTTAATAGAGTGTATTTTGTGCTGATCTCAGAAGACCAACGACAACCGTATATAAGGATGCGTAGTATGATAGTTTGCCATTCAAGGCATTCTCTAAGCCAACCCCAACATTTTTCATTTTTGTTTTTGATAGATGGAGTAAGATTTGAATGCAGTTGTAAAATTGAATGTATATGTATATTTAGTATATGTCCGATATCATGGCAATACATCTACAATCTTGCCCACCTACAATCTTGCTGTGTGAAATGAAGTTTACTGGCTAGAAAATAATTTATAAACGTCGTGTATACAAGATTATAAGGTGATTTTGTTTCTATATTCGTGCATTTAAGGCCCATTTACATGTGTGATTTTTGCTGCGATTTTTCCTGTGTTGAAGGACGTGATGGACTGGTTATCTAAACTATTCGTGATCTAACAATTTTGCCAAATGCACTCCTCAGTCAACTTACTCAATCCCATACGCAAAGAGGACTAAAATTGCTGCAAAAATTGACCGTGTAAACTGGTGGTAGGGTTTGATTCTTTGTTATTATTGCATCGACTTAGCTATCCCACTTAGCGCTGTCATCGATCACTGCAAGTTCATTTGGTCATCTTATTTACATAAGCTGAGAAAAACCCTTGCAAAGCTTCACAGCATCTTATGCTACTATTGTATTTATATTGCCATTACCATTGCGTAGTTGTTCTGTTTACTGAAAGTGCAAGACAAGTGTATATATAAGCAGTAGTAGGTCGCGTTTCACTTATAAATAGGGGAATATAAAACGAAGTCGGTTTTTTCTGACCAAATACGGACAAAGTAAATAAAAGGATGCCAGGAGCAGCGAGCAGGAGAGTTCAAAATATCATTGGAAAAGAGGGAGGGTAGAAGGGGATTAGAGCTCAGACAAACTCGACATCATTTTAGCTTTAGGCTCATGATAAGTCCTTTAGAAAAGTTACAGCTTCAATATCACCTGAATAGTTGAGCGATATTGTTCATCCTTACTCCTTGCTTTACTAACAAAATTTATTTGAAAAAACTGCAGAAAGTTTTCATCCTCGCCTTTGGTCAAGATAATTTCGTCATAAGTTCTCTAAGAAAGTCTTGAAACTTGTCTTTCTACGCTTTCTCCGAAATCGTTAATTAGTAATCTCAGTTTTTTGTTCTAACGAATGATGCTTCATAACAAGTAAATGAGCAGTTTCCGACAAAGAGGTGCATGGAATTGTGGCCTCGTTGCTGCTCAGTAAATTGCACAGTTTTGGGTTGATTACGTAAGGAAAGATATCAGTGAATGCATATCTAAACTATCAATTACAATTTTGATTACAATATTTCTTTGTTTTCTGACTCTTGAATAAATTATTATGACAATTAGATGTTTTTTGTTTGTCTATTCTTATTTATGTTCGGTTATGTATAGCACACCGATGTTTTACGCAATTAATAAACGCACGTGCATTTTTCAACTTGACTTTGACCATATTTGTTGATGAAAACTGCCTGACATGCTAAAGAAAGAAGATCTCGAAGAAATGATGTTTTCACAGTTTCCTTTTATTCAGTGGAAAGATCTCATGTCATGAATTGATTAGAAAACTCAGCAGGCTTGTCACCAACAACTGATTATAGAAATTGAAAGCAATTCACTCTTCTCAGCATGCTAACATAAATAGATCGTACGAAATTGCGAGGATTTATTGATGCAACACAGCTAGAGCATTAGACTGATTGAGACAGTGTTATACAGAAGTAACAAGATAACCTCATAGAATATGGGTTATCTCTTAATTGACACACGTATATGAATGATTTCAAATATGATTGCTAAGATTCGCAGAATTTGCAGGAAAACGCCAGCTTATAGATATCTAAAGATCCAACACGTATTTAGTTGGTTAAGAGCAAAGAGCTTTGGTTGTAGAATATACACGTACAATAAACTTAGTCTGAGTTTGAGCTTTCTCCGATTCTCAATACATGCAACCACAACTTCAACATTAGAAATGGTCGATGGATCAGTTTGGGAGTGGCAGAGTTTCACTGGAATTAGAAAAGACTATAGGTTTAATTAAAATACGATGTTTTTTAATCTTAAAGTCATGACAGAACGCCAATTGCCTAACATACTTGTTATATTCGTGCTGAGTCAGACTAAGACGAAGACATTATTCACATGAAGTGGAAAGTTTGAAGTTGATGAATTATGGCACACTACTGTCTTGTCATACTTTCAGAGACTCAGTTTTGTTTACAGTGCATGGCATACAAATATTGGTTTTGGCGCGATCACTCCTTAATTCGCTGGATTAGGTTTTTGAATGAAGCATATTACTTGAATGTTATTTTTTTTACCGCATTTATCGTGCCTGATTACTTTTGACAGGTGCATGTATTTATATGCAGGTTTAGTTTTAAACCCAAATATGTTAATTACGTCGCTTATTGCCTATACGCATGCGTGAGAAATTTTTGACAGCCACTCGACCCAGGCCCTTTTTGAGCTCAAATTATCGACAGCACTTTGAGGATGCAGCGGTGAATGATAATTTTTTTGGAGACTCAAGTGCCCCTTTTGACGAGTAAAATCGTTTGGCATTAGAGAGCGCTGAAAGAGAAATGTTGAGTTTCTGACATTCTCTAGCTGTTGCAATAACTTTAAACTTAAACTACTTCTGAGAACGCTTCGCAATTTCTCACGAAAAAACAAAGTTTTGTTTATTTATTGAACATTGCGGCACAAGAGGTTAAAGTTTTTTGATGAGCAGAAACTTGAGTTGTGAGTATTCTATTTCTTCATTTTTTAAATTTTTTTTACAAAATGCTATTCTCAATGGTTTGCCTCTGGCTTTTATTTTCCTGTTTTAGCTGGAAAGACTGAATTGTTGTGCCAACTTAGTCGAGGGAATTATTTCTTATAAAACTCATGATCTTTGCTTTACCACTTTATTTAAACGCCATATACCAGCCAAAGAAAAGTTAGGAAGGCGTATAGTTGCGTGCCATGATGATTTGTCGTATATCGACTTTACATCACAGCATTCATGTTACGTAAGAACATCAAAATAAGAGTACTCTTTTTTGACGGGGATACCTTCCTGTCCATATTCACATAAACTGGGAGAAAGATTAGATACGTGAAGATACGTGAAAAAGTAGATACGTGAAAAAATGTGCATTAACAGTTCTACTAGCAACTGTACAGAACATTTATTGTGCGAGTCCTGCGCATTGTCAGGTTATGTTGATTTCATATTTAGGCATTTCTGAATGTAGTCTTGAGTCTTTTTGCTATGAATACAAATTCAGATCGCAAACACAATAGTGCCTTTGTTATTAAATGTCATTCTTAATAACCGCATCTTAGTCAAACCCTGAGAGTGTCAGTAACGAGCTTTTGTTAATGACTGGGCGGAGTTGCTATTCTTTCGAGAATGACTTAGCGGGACCAGTTAAAGATGAATCCTCCTGTGGCCATAGCCCATTTCCGATGTCATGCTAAGCTTAAGATAGTTTACATTTCATCACCGGGAGTGTAGTGTGAACAAATCTCTCTCAAAATTAGCACATCATTATTTTAAACATTGGATCACCGCAGGAACTAGATATGAAGGAGTTTTTGTTAGGATATCTCTTCATTGACAAAGATTCATCAGTTAAGTTTGTTAAGTTCCAAGAAATTGATTCAAATTAAAATGTCTTCTAGACAGACGTGCAGATAATCGATTAAAAGAATGCGTGAAATGCTAAATTTGCGAGTTTTTAATATCAACAATAACAACAATGCCTGCCCATCGTACATTCATACAGCATCATGCTGAGGCATGTTATTCTCTTGGCAACTGTTACAACATACTCGCGATTAATAACTTTTCCGCAACCCGGAACCCTCAATGTACATTTATGAGCAAAACGCGTCATTGCGAAATCTTCTTTCCTCCAAGAAAAACAAGATAAAACTTTAAGCTCAGGGGAAAACGTCTCTGAAAAAACACGTATTTTGCCTTCCGAAAACAACGAAAGCTGAAAGAAAAGCAATACCCCCATTCATTTGGCTAGTTTTCCAAACATACATAGATCATACAAATATTATGGTTAACCTGCTGGGTCATATTTTCTCTTATTTACCTTCGCAGTTAAGACCATTGCGGGTGGTGGGATGTCAGAGGAAGCACATGATGTGTTTATGCGTCAAATACGCGCAAAGAAAACAGCCAAAACATTTAGACTAATAAAAATTCTTACTGAAGTAAAATACCGCTTAAATTCTTGACTGTTTCGTCATTCTAATGAGACAACATATCACAAGAAAAGACTCAAAACGCATGGTAAGATCAACGAAAGTTCGTCGGGTGTTTTGCTACTTAATATTAAAAAGCAGCAGCTATTTCCTTCTGTGTATTAATCAAGTGCATAAAATATTACATCAAGATTCCCTGCAGTTATTTTCCATTTAGTCATGCATATTTTTCTGGATTTTTACGCAGGTAGCTTCATGTCAGTCAATGGGTGTTAAAAGTTGTTAGATTGCGCGGAATCTACACCAAGCGCAGTAAGCACAAGCCCAATCAAGCTTCCTACGGGACAACAGCCAAGGAATCAAGTCACATTTCATGCACAAGTCGTAAGAATAACAAATGAAAGCTAATCCGATCAGTTGTAATCTAAAATAAATGATTTAGTGTTGTTTATAAACTGTCTGTTCAGTGCTGGAACATAAAGCAACTTCTGGGTGGGAAGCAATGACTCTGGAGGAACCTCACGGGAGGTGAGCTATATATTTTGATTTTTACTTCAATCTCACACCATTATTTGCTAGCTGTCGAGTAGACAACTCTTCGGAACTTTCAATCTGATATTTGCACCGTTTGAAAATTACTTAGATAAGACGCAAAGGAGTTCGTTTCGGAAAAGAAAGGAGACAAAATGTACAACGCGTTTAAAATGGTGGAACATTATCAAGCTGAGACAAGTTTTGAAAGTGCTAAGCGTCCAAGCGAAACAAATAGTGTAGAAAAAGATGGGAGAAGTATGCGGGATGCTCCTGCAGTTCACGTGTTAGATTACGATGACGATGAACATAATAGAATTTATCATGCAAGCGAAGACGAAGATGAACACTGCAGTGAACATGTGCAGATTAACAGCAAACTTCTAGACAATAAAGACCATGGACAAAGAAAGTTGGTGAAACCACCTTACTCTTACATCGCTCTTATAACCATGGCAATTGCACAATCTTCACAGAAAAAACTCACTTTGAGTGAAATTTGTGAATACATTATGAAAAGGTTTCCATACTACAAGGAAAAATACCCGCAGTGGCAGAACTCAATACGTCATAATCTTTCTCTGAATGATTGTTTTGTGAAGATCCCCAGAGAACCAGGTCAGCCTGGAAAAGGAAATTATTGGACACTAGATCCAGCAAGTGAAGGAATGTTTGATAACGGAAGCTTTCTGCGGAGAAGAAAACGATTCAAAAGACCGAAAACAATCACTTTCAACTACTCACCGTTCGCTCGTGTAGGATCGAGTATTCCTAGTTATTCTTCGCACACGATGATGATGGCTCCTCATGGCTATCATTTGCCACCATTGGCTTACCGTTCTTTCTTAACTACAAACTATACAAACAGTATTCATCCGTACAGAAGTGCCGCGATACCACGGCCAAATTCATCTTGTTCTTGTACATATTGCGATGCTTGCCCTTCAGTAAGACAACCTACTTCGACGTCACAACCGTTGAAGTTTTCAATTGAAAGCATTATTGGACAAAGCTAAGTGCAGCAGACTTAATGCGAAATCCCCTGTTTGGCTTTCATGGGATCCACTCAACATTGAACTGATTTACGCTGAAGTCACACAATCGCAGACAATGCGCAACAGGATAACGCAATATTCGCGTGTAAAAGTGAAATTGGAGTTTCACACAACAACCATCAAGTTTCCACACCAATTAATCCAACTAATCCAGTAAACTGAGAACTGAGAAGTGTTTATAAGTTGTCATGTAGCTACAGACTGTCTAACAGTCACCAGCGAAAGAATAGTCAAATAGAAAGTGACTTGCTACAAAACGTTGGGGTCAGTAAAAGTGAAGTACGCGCAGTCAAATCGAAACTTGAATATATTTCCTTAGTGCACCAATAGTAAGCCTTTTACTCAAGGTCCAAGGACATGATCCATTGGTATGAATGTTTGGATTTTTTCTGCGCAACGATGTGGTCATAGAGTGTGATATAGGCTACTATTGCAACATATCGTACCCTATGTACTATACATAGTCACTGTTTTACATTTGTAATTAGTGTATACGTATGTACATAAAGCATTGACATACAGACATTTTAATAAACTGATTTTAATGAAATCACGCAGCAAATGGTATTTCCCGCTCGTAAATGACTGGGTGCGAGGCAGTTCCACTAATCTGGCCAATGATAACGACAAGCACAGCTCATATATAATGATACATCTTTGATGGTGACAATCGCATCAGTCACTGGATTTTCCAAAAACTTTCACCCTAAATATGTTTGGAGGTTATTTCACTAATGTTGATAAGTGAATGACTGAGATGAAGCAGGTTTTCTCCTGGTTGCCATTTTTCTGTAATTTCGCTTCTCAATTGGAGATTCTCTCATTTGCCTTTGTCAACTGCTGTTGCATTTCGATGCTTCTGCTTCTTCCGAAAATCAGCGAAACTCTTTCAGTTAGCTAGGTAAGCAATACCTGAGATCCTTCATCAAAGGGGGTGGATAATATGTCATTCCAATCAGCGAACCACCAATCATAATTGACGATATAACACCTGAAAGCAAA
>JAOBYK010328912.1:0-15153 GCA_025434845.1 Phenganax subtilis | reverse complement strand
AGGAAAATAAGATTTCATGAAAATCATGCAGAAAAAGAGATCTAAAACTACACCTTTTAGTTTACATGTTGGTTGGGGTGCACTCCATTCACTGTTGTTTAGACACACGATTGTTCTTGCACCAGACAGTTCCCATCCCTTGGAACAAGAAAATGTTCTTTTGGACCCAGGACCTACGCCTGATCCTTCCACTTTTCCTTTTCTAATCTTTGCGACGTCAGAACAATTTTTAAGATGAACTACAAAAAAAAACTCACTAGCCACAAAATTTGAACAATGTAAAAGGTTTCACCTTTTATCATTTTATTTTTCAAAGAAATTATTTTCAAATCATCACAGGACTGTACCTTGCGTTGCTTTAGTTGTAGTTGAGCTCGAAGTTGGAGGTGTCGTTGAAGCGACCACAGCTAAAAATATGCCCTTTGTTCGTTTAGTACAAAGCTTTGAATACAAGTAAACAAATATATGAATAGCATAAACTTCAAAGAAAACTAGTTCAGGAGTATATAATGCCACAAGAGCCGGGCAAGCCCCGGTTAACGGAGCTGACTGGTTTCTTTCGAATCTTATTGCCACTTCAAAGCTTGTGTAAAATAAGACTGGAAATCACATTCAGAATGCTCCAATGTTCCTGCACCTAAGTTAATTCAAACACTCTTTCAATACCCAGGATAGTTTCGTAAGAAAGGTTGGCACGGCGCGTGTAGTAACCCTCTTACCTTGACAATTTGGCTGAGAGGCATTCCAAACTCCTGTACTTGTGCATCTCATCACCTTTTCACCTTGCAAAATATAACCAGGATCACAAGTAAAACTTAGTACGCTGCCTTCTAATCTTCCATTTCCATTCACACGACCATTCTTAAACCGCCAGATTTGACGACATTTTGCTAAACAATAACAACATCAATAATAAATAGTGCAAAATAAAAGATTTAATCAAGAAGTGTTCAATCTTTCCTACCTACACAGCGAGGAAGCTTGAAGTCACTCCATGCTCCGAAATTACAATGCCTCTCTGCTAAACCAAGTAACTGGAACCCAAATTTGCAAGCAAATTTCACTGTCTCTCCATGTTTGTAACCATTTTTGAGAATATAACCATTTTTAGGAGAGGCAAATTTCCTACAAGGACCTAATATAAAATATAGAAAATTTAATTTCTACCTCTAAACTGCAGCTAATAAAAATTATTTCAAACCTCCACACTTGGGAAGATTTCCAAGCCATGTTCCATCATCACAACGTCTGGTAGTCTGACCATCAATAACCAAATCAGCTCCTCGACATCCAAACTTCACTTCTTCATTATGTCGGAATCCATGTTTGATTATATAGCCACCGGGAAATGGTTTATCATCAAACTTCGCACAAGGAGCTGTAAATAAAAGTATCTTTAGATCAAAACTGCTTAAATTTCCTTCTAATTATTGCACTTGTCAACAGAAAATTACTAGTCAACTGGTTTTCATATTGATGGATAGGCAGAGTACATTACTTTGCAGTACATATATTTGATACTGCATGAATGACTTAAAGACTTAATGAGACTGCTGTTGAAAGTTTACCGAAGCATCTTGGAGGTTTAGCATTCCATTTTCCATTAGAACATGTTAGTATATTTCTGCCTTCTAAATAATAGTCATCATCACATTCGAACTTCACATTTTCATTGTGTCGAAATCCTTGTTGTGAAATTTTCCCATCAACGGGCGCATCCAGTTTTGAGCATGGTGCTAAGAGACAAGAAAATAACGTCAATGGCATAGATTTGCTGAACATGGTAGTAACGTGTTTAATCCTTTATCTTTCCGCTAGCTACGCTCACACAAACGTTCCCAACTGTGCCGGAAAATTAGCCACTACTGTAAATTTTTATTAAAAGAGAGCCAGCAACTATAATATTAACAATATATTTCGGTAGCTAGTATGTACCATCTTCAAGCTTGCTGGCTGTCTTATAACAGAAAATTTTAACATATCGCCGCAATTTTTCTATTGTATAGGTTATTTTAGCCGTAAATTTGTTTGTATATTTGTATATGTGCACGAAGAAAAGTATTATCTTGTTTCTTAGAACTCACCATTACAAGTTGGTTTAGACGCATTCCATCTTCGCTTTCCCGTACATGTGAGAACTTTCTCTCCTTCCAAAACATAATTTTGACGGCAGCGAAAAGTTAAGATATCTCCCTCTAAATAATTGCCTCCATTAATCCAGCCGTTCGTAATGGACTGGATTGGATTGCAAATTGCTAGAAAAAAGAGAAAATGACTTTCAATATGGCACAATAGTTCAAACTTTATGGCTTTCAATTGATCAACATCGCTCAGTGGCTAGAGCGTTTGACTTGCAAAGCAGATGTCGCAACTTCGAAATCCGTGATGGCTGGTAAAATATTCGCTAGTCTTGTTAAAGCTACACCATTCTGAGAAACATAGCTACAATCATATGAAAGTATTTTGCTTAGAATTATTATCACTATTGAACCCACCTAAGCATCGAGGCATTGCAGATGACCAAACTCCGTCATCACATTTCGTTTGTGAAACTCCAACCAGTTTGTGACCACGGAAGCATGAGAATCGAACAATTGCACCATGTAAGCGACTGCTACCTCGCCTGGAACCATCAGATAACCGGGGAAAGCGCGGACATGATGCTGAAAAATACAAATGTAAAATAATTTCGCCAAACTTTTTAGATGACAATGCACGTGGACGCAACAATGCAGAGATGAAAAACCAAGGGCCAGTTGTTCAAAGCTGGGTTAGCGTTAACCCTGGGTTAACGAAAATTTTGACGCAAAATATTTAACCGCTTGTTCACTAACTTGAAAGAATTTTTCCACAAAGTTAATCTATGTAAAAAGATGCCTTCATTTGCAAAGTTTTGAAACAAATGGACATACAGAAATGCACAAGGCAAACAGCTGGTTAAATTTTAACCCAGGGTTGACGCTAACTCAGTTTTGAACAACCGGCCCCAAGTAAAAAAAAACACGCAACGAAAATAAACTAATATTCCTAATAACCTTTGCACGTCGGTATTGTTCCTAGCCAGCGACCATCATTACATGTGAGTTTTCTGAATTGAGAGGGAACAACAACAGAATCTCGTGGACAAACAAATTCAACTTCCTTGCCATGGTAGAACTCACTCCCTCGTACCCGAGCATTCGTAGAGTCTGAAGGATCTGAACACTTTTCTAAAAAACAAAACGACCAAAAAATTCAGGACTGATGTTTGTATTTTCTTTTCCAGTAAATCTCAAGTGTCAGTGATGTATACAAGGACATCAAGTAAACAACGTTTAAAATACCTCACCAAGACATTTCGGTGGATTCTTAGACCATTTCCCATTGCTCTCACACGTGGCAAGCAAACTTCCATCCAATACAAAGTTAGGATCACATTTGAACGTCACTTCATTTCCGTAAGTAAATCCACTGTTTGCTGTTGTAATGCCATTCTTTGGGTGGCCTGGGTCGCCGCAATTTACGACTAAAATTAACAAGAAATGAATCTCAAGAAATGTCTTGAAGGAATATGCGCTCATGGGGATGAATGTTTTGTAACACTCTCCCAGTGATAAATTGCAATGTTGAATCTCACCATCGTTCACACAAGTTTACAAAAAAGTCATGTTCAGAGATTCTACAAGTAAATCAGACATACTCTCGCACTTTGGACTGTTGTCACTCCAGGAACCATCAGCAAGACAAACTATTTGATCTTTGCCTTTCAGTCTATAGCCGGTTGAGCATGTGTATTGAGCATGACTTGCACAATAGATAGGCTGAGAAGAGAGGCTGACAGTACCATGATCTATTTCACCAGGATTTGAACATGTCACTCCTGGAAAATGAAAACATACCTAAACTGGCATGATTCAAAGGGAGTAGTGATTGCAAACATACATAAACTACATATTAGACACGAATCTAGCTAGATATATGTATACTAATCCTATTAACTTACTTGTACAAGAAGGTAAACTGTCACTCCAGGTGGCATCTGCCAAGCACTGACGATAAATAACACCACTGAGTTTGAAGCAATGGTTACAGGAGTAATGAACAACATCATTGAACATGTATGAGAGCCCAATCTTCTTGCCATTTCTTGGTGTGCCTGGGTCCCCACAACTTTTTGCTTCAAAAGAAAAGGAGATTAGAAACTCTGAAAACAGTACAAGATGCAAAATTTATAGTGGAAAGAAGAAACCAGACAAGTTTCCTTTGTCACTTCAAGTGTACAATTCACCAAAACAAAAATATTTTTGAAAGAGAACAGTAAGAGCTTGTTCAAAGTATGCCAGGCAGAACTCATAATATTCGATCCCAATGCACTCCTAGCTTGTTTTTTTATTTTGTCTAATACCAGATGATTTTATGTGTTGTACAAAAGATACTACAATGGTTAAACTCACCACGACAATTGAAACTCTTCTGTACACTCCAACCAGACAGGCGGCATTGCATTCTTCCAAAAATAGCTGAACTTCGATAGCCAGGTTTACATGACAAGTACAATTTCGTTCCCAGTTGATAACTTGACTTGTACTTAAACTTTTGTGGTAAACGCACATAAGAGTTGGCTGGCAATTTTAATCTGCCACATTGTTGCACTGGAAAAATACTTTGAATAATAAGCAAATTGGCACACAAAAACTGCAAACCGCAGCCAACGTCTATTCTAGTATGCTGCTGAGTACTGTCAAATATTACCACAAATCATTTAATAAATTTGCATAATAAAGAGAATGCAGCAATTTGAGCACTGTCTCGCAACATGGATAAATAGTTATAAAAGAGATGGAACAATAATTTGGGCAAGGATCGACTGATTGTCATTACTTTGCACATCCAATCATGCATGTCAAGTTTCACCCCAATTGGCTAAATATTTTGTGCAATATTGCAGGACAGCTAAGCCAAAGACAGTCAAGAATCATCCGATAGGGGTGCAACGTTGGGAGAAAATAAATTTTAATATAAAAATATTAATTTCTTAGCTCTCAACTTACTAAATGACAATATTCAGTTCAATAAGCAACTTGAATGTTTTACTCCATCTGATATTAGACGATTTTACTCACCAACAGGAAACTGACAATAGTTCACTGGTAATTAAAATACTGTTGATAAAAACTTACCTTTACAAACAGGAGGAGCTGAGCTCCATTGTCTATTCTTTTGACATGTTATTTTCAGTACGTGCGTAGTAGTGTATCCAGGAAAACAAGTGTAATGTAATGTAGTACGTTCTGAGAATCCCACAGCACTTTTGTCTCTTATGCGATTTGCGAATGCAGGAACACCAGGATCGGGACAAGCGATTTCTGGAAAATACAACAGACAAATAATAAATTAACGCTGAAGTTAGCCTAACCAAATTATCTGTCAATGTGTTTGTATTCTAGCTAACCTATTGAATGGTACTGGGCCTTAAATATACAATATTTTAGTCTGCTAATGTTACACATCACAAAGGAACTTTAACCATTCAAGTGCTAAATAAAACTATTAGCCAATGCCCAACCCATGAAGTGACAAATTACACCTTTACTCAAACCACTTATAAATTATACACTGGCCAACACCTGACAATTTCACTAGTCAGCATGAGACCAGACTTGCCTCTCAGGTTAATTAATGAAGTTGTAAACAGGTGGTCACTCACTGCATCTAGCTTTTCTGCCACCCCAGAAACCTTTTGCGTTACATCTACGAGTACTGGATCCAAATAATGTGTAGTTAGGGTCACATTGGAATCTAAGCGTTGAGTTAAATGTTCGATCATTGCCTATTACTCTTCCATGTCGTAGATTTTTCAATGCCTTGCACTGTAACCCTACACAAAGCATTCAAAAAGATAGCATGATTTATTTAATACACATTCTATTGAAGATTATCAATATGTCAATGATTAACTCGCACGAGTTCTCCCCTGACATAAAGATGGCATCATTAGAAGCAGTAGCAGTTCTCATATTCCAATCACAAGTTCTCACCTTTCTTTACACAGCTGTAGCCACAATCTGCGTCACAAACACATTGTTTCTTGTCATCACTGCAACCAACAGACAGCTGACATTCATCCACGCATTCATTTCCAGCTTTCTTGTTAGTTCTTCGACAAGCGGTTCCTAAGTATAAGTTGTTTAGTACTTTCTTATAAAAAGTATTCAGGCAGAATATTCACCGTTCAAATACCATAGAGAAAATGAGAAATATCTCGATGTTACGCTGAAGCAATTGTCGTTACTTTTAACGATTATCTGCATAAAAGCTATGATTTGCTCGTATTTTTGCACTTTTGAATATTCCAACTAGTATAATATAAAAGTTTTAGCAGGCCGTCATTGCGAAATTCTCGGTCTGTCTTTGATCGTCCGATGGGCTAGTTAGGCCTCTAAATACAATACAATATAAATCACATGCAGCAAATAAATTGTTAAATAGTATGATAATTACTGATAAACGTAGTTGTGTAAATCTGCAAAAGCTGCAATTATATTAATTTGCGTCAAATGAAAGATTCACGAATATTACTACATTCACGCTTTAATTTCAGTATTGGCTACTCCATACTCTATATTAGCGCCTAATAGGACAAAGTAACTATTTAACATTCCGACTCACCATAGACATCATTGATATAGACAACTAGAGCAACGCACAAAATGATTGCGAGCTTCATCTTGCTTCGAGAAAATCAGCAACAAATAAAATTTGATAGTCGCTGAAACAACTAACTGAAACAGGAACATGAAACATAATACGTGTGATTACAGCATGCGTCAAGAAAGGTCAAGCCAGTCCACAAATTCAATTACCAAGATTGTCAGTAAAAAAAGAAGTTTGTAAAAAAAGCACCATTAAACACAAGGATCAATCAGCACATTTTATAAACATGAAAAGGCATCAGATCAGATGGTATTCTTTATTTTTAAATTTTTAATCAAAACATTTACAGATACGTTGTATTGAAGACGATCATTCTCTGCCAAGTATACACTTGGATGAATTTAACAGCAAAAATAACCCTGACCATGCTTTTATTACAATATTTTGTTAAGAGTGGTTGAATGGACCGTTAAGTATGTAGCTACAGCTACAGTCGGTTGCTCAACATTACTTGCAAGACAAAATTCTCTTTGCTTTTCCGAGTTGCTGGAATTTTAAGAAGTGTTTTCAGAAATCTGAGATGTGAGACGATAACCATATTGCCATCAAACAAAGACCAACCATTCAACCATTCTTAACATTAACAACGTAAGTATAATAAAAAGTGATCAGGGTTACTTTTGCTGTTAAATTCCATCGTCTCCAAAACTGCTTCTTCACGTTTATAAATTTCAAAACCCAGTAACCAAAATTGTGTATGAATTTGGTTCCATAAAAACCCATGATTATACAACCATACAAGCTTGTTTCTGTAAAATGATTAGCATGCACCTACACATGGTTGCAGTTTGACCTCTTTTGGCGCACACAATAATCACGCATATCATGTTTCATGGTTCCTGCTCCACTGTTTCAGCAAAAATCAACTTTTTTTGTTTTAAAACAATCATAGTGCGATTAAAGGTCGTGACGTAGTTCTTCCTTCAGTGCACAGATGAAAGGGAACTCAAAGTATTATAAATCACAAGGGGTTAAAATTGAACATGCTCAGACCAGGCAATTTTTTTTAACAGTCTTACATCATAGTATGGATCTCATTTGCTCAATTAATGTCAACAATATGTTGAAGCATGGTCCAATACAGTTTAAAACACGTTTCTCACACAGAAGACAACATGCTAAAACTACCAAATACGCTTTTATTTAAAAATAGATTACTAGTATAATGTTGATTTGAAAGTGTAGACAATGGTAAATCAATAAAGTAATTGCAGGTTATTATTTAATGCATGTCCTATTTATTTAGAACACATAACAGAAATTATCAGTTAAGAAGCATACTTCAGGAGATCTAAAAATGATATAAATTTTAAAAGCATTTTGATTTGCTTGAATTATCCTGTTTCTATGGGTTTTTTTAATCTTTTTGTTGAATATTGTATCATCAAATCATAAACTGGAAAGTATATGCTTTTGGGTAATACTTGAAAATTAAGAGTGTTTTTCATAAAATTCTGTCATTCCATATATAATTTTATCAAACAGACTACACGACACAAAAGAACTTTTAAAAATTTAAAACTTGCACACTATTGTTTTTGAATGGGGAAAATACATGACAAAAACTAATACATGAATAAGAACAAGTAAAAAGTCACAGGAAGGCATCTTAAAACAACTGTCTAGTATTTGCTTTCAAGAAAATGAAGTGGATCACATTAAATTAAAATCTTTAAAAGCATTTTGCATTTATGGAAAATTTAAACTCTACAGTCACCCCAACATTGTCTGGTCAATAATGTTCCCAGGATTATTCAAAGAATTAATCACAATATAGATATTACCTTTTCAATACAAATCTGCAAATTTTGCATGAATGGCAACTTGATTATACTGCCGTTTCAGATGCAAAAACACACTTTTTACAGGCATGAAGTACCATTATTCTTTGTATTAATTCCTCTTTTAGGGAGCAAGAGCAGTATACTGCCAGGAAACTATTATTATGTAATTGTATGGCCGTAAAGCACTCGTTAATATTATAAAACTAAGATCAACATTACAGCAAAAAGCCTCCAAGGGATCGTTTTGCTATAGTGATAGTACAACTACATGATATGTTTCACCTGATGCGCAATACAGAGATCAAATAATTTCATTTTACCATAGTGGTGAATTGGAAGAAGACCCTCATACTTCCGACATTCCAAAAACATTGGGTGTGGTAGATATATCGGCAAAAATGGATGATACAAAATGAATGGTTATGGAAAATACAATAATATATTATGGGGAATGTAATAATAATGAGTATGAAGGTGAGGAGGCTACAATAGGAAGGCAGGGCACTTTAGAAAGTTCACCAAATATAACAAGTTCCATGTCCACAACTTCTACAGGTTTCGTAATTATGGAATGGCTTACAAACTCTCTGGATAGAGTAAATGGTAAAAGTTCAGTGAAAGGAAAATTACAGTAAAGTAAGTGAAATTTATGTAATAAATATATTTTGAAAGATAGCTTTTAATGAATGCTTTAGCACTTAATTGTTGCTCTATCTGTTTATAGAGACAGATTAAAACGGAATGATTGAAATGACCAACAATGGATAACCTTCAGAAAATTTTAAATGTAGACCACTAATAAATGCATTAAAACCATGTTCAAATGAACTTGAAAAACCAAAGAAAATTTTTGCATGCAGAATAGAACTGAATGAGTTTATTTCTCAGTTTGTTGATGGACAAAAATTATTCAAAACCACTTGAGCCAAGCATAAGACATCAATAACAATTAAACTAATGCACCTTTCAACTTTCACAACTGCCCAAGATAACAGATGGGTTTTCACTTCCAGGAAGGAACAGCAGCTCAAAAAATTTTCAGTCTGTAAATGAAAAGGAACATAAACAAAAAATGCATAAAAGTCATCATGCTGTTGGAAGTGTTGATAAGAAAGCATGCAACAATGTTGTGCTGCACCATGTTGTTCACACTTGTTAACAATGTTGTTCAGCATTGTTGCACCTGATCAAAAATGAAGAAATACTGTTGACAACTGTAAACAATAGGAGCAGCACATGTTTACCACAGGTTTATAATTTTTAGCTGTGTAGCAATACTTTGCGCATTAGTCATTCAGAAACTTTGCCAATTTTGCCAAAAATAAAACAACTTCAAAAGTAGTCAGTGTTCACCATGAACATCATGTTACACGAAGTATTCACAAACTATGCAAGCAACCTTAGAAAGGCATTTGGTTAATTGACAAAACTAGCTAGAGCACTTCAAATATTAACTACTAGCAAATGATAAAATATCCGCAAGTTATACGAGCTAATGGCCTAGCATTACCAACACAAATAATTCGCAGTAATAACGAGTGAAAACGCAATTTTTACAGAAAGTCTTGAACTGCAAAAGTGCAAATAAAATGGATAGTTAAACACTCTTTTCTAAACTGAAAAGCAAGTGCCCAAGTTCAGTAAAGTATAGTATTACCTTGTATTACTTTTTCTTAGTGAAATAAGCACGTTTGTATTCTTCTTGTAGCAAAAATTGCACCACCAAACGTCGACTTAAATTTTTCACCACAATGGCTGCCATTTTGAAAATATGACCTCATGACCGCAGATAATTTTCTTTGCAAATTATTTTATTATGCACATTAATTAGCGTACATTAACTACATTATTAATGCAACTACTTTCATACTAAAAAGTCCATGTTCATCATCAGCCTTTCGTTGATCTAAACGAAAGTATAAATAAAAAAAGATTAAAAGAACAAAAGGAAGCAACATTGCTACTAGAATAAATTCAAAGTATTTTCTAGTTAACGACAATCTCGCATAATAGATTCTAACAAACAAACCAATCAGATTGTTTGTGGCGAACAGATACAAATTTAACCTATATTATTCACATTTCTGGTACCCGTTTCGGGCATGCTAGTGAATTGCATATAATACGTAGAGCTTTTAGACTAAAGCTTATTAGTCTGTGACGGTAGACGGTTATCAAGATAAAGCAAGCTTTATATCTTTTATTTTCTCACCATTTTGTAACTCTAAGCAGAGAAATTTTTATCCCTTGTATCCCCCTTTGTAGCCGTAGTATCTTCCATGCCCTTTGCCATATCTGCGACCATATCCTTTATATTTGCGACCATATCCATACCCGTATCGCTTACCATACCTGTACTTATAACCATAACCATATCGGCGGTGACCATAGTACCTGTAAGAACAACAGATTGATTGAATCCAGATACAACAAAGCTTCGACTTCATTCATCGTAACTCATTGGCAATATCTTACTCATTCCTCTGTCGGTGATCATTTTAAGAGTGAAATATTTTGTCCATTGGAAATCACTTATTCTTCACTCATTGGTAGCAATAGATCAAAGATTATCGTCGATGAATTACGACATTAGAAAACAACTAGGCCTAACTAACTACATTGTGTTCATATATGCAAACTGTTACTACGCCCATACCAGCCGACTTCTCTTATGAAAATCAAGTTGTAGTTGGGATTGTTTAGTGCTTTTGTTACCTGTTTTTGTAACCGTAACCATATTTGCGACCTCTGTAGTAGGTTGGATCAGCTTGGGTTTCATCACTGCAAGATATAGAATTAGATTAGTACATAAAATTCACTATCTTCTCTTGCTTATTTATGAGCTATAGATACAACTATGACAACGAGATTTCGTGGCTGAAAGTCGGCCAATGCAAACTTGTCTTATCATTCGCCGACAAGGGAGAGTTTTAAATAAAACAACGAATGCGAGGAGCTACAAAGGAATCTTGTTGTTGCTTTGATTTTCAAAATAAACGAAAAATAAAGTTGGCAAAAAATGCAATAAAAAATCGCTATCTTTATGGTCTTGTTTTGCGAACGCGAAGAAACCCTGATCTGGTTTGAAAACAAAACGTTTTAAAGATATTTTTAAGAAAAAATCGTGCTACACCGCCTTCGACTATTTATGAGAAATCCCCAACATCATTTAACACTAACCTTTCTTCTTCATCGTCTTCTTCATCATTTGCCATCAAATCAGTATCGTCATTTTCCTCCAGAGGTTCGTCTTCTTCGTCTTGTTCCAATGGCATAGAATAAGCGACAGCAAACAACAAACCAAGAGCGAGCAAGATATACGCCGTCTTCATCTTTAATTCGTGTCTTCTATTTTACTTCTGGAAGGTCCTCTTCTCTTCTTTACTTTTCTGAACTAATAACCAAGGTTAGTTGCCCGCTATTTTATACTCGCTGTTTATGCAAATTTATCGAAGTTGCCAGGATTTACTTAGAACTTTAGGAATAATATGCGGATAACTGCACTTCACACAAGAAACCAATCAATATTCCATCAGCTCTTAATATCAGTTTCCGTTGTTTTCGTATTAGAGACAAAACATTAAATTTTCGATGCAAGAAAACTCTTCTTGGTAATATTACTTAATATCAGTTTAGGTTCACAAATGACAAAAACTTTACCAATCCTTTCAAATCTATTCTATGAACAGCAATTTTAAATCAAGAAGGGCCTAGAGGTGGCTTTGCATAGTCACTTTTTAAGTGGTTAGCGTCTTGAGAAACATGAAATAGTCATGGTTACTTTTTGTAAATATCTCAATGGACCCAAGTACACATTGCATGCAGAGTTGAAGTGGCCCTCTAACAAAAAACATGACAAGGACAAGGTTAGTTTTAGGAAAACCTTGAAAAACATTTACAAAAAAGGTGTTTCTACTACTTCAGATGATTGTGAAAATATTCAGAATTTGGTGTAATGTAAATTAATATTCTAGATCAAGTGAATTGTCAGCACTGAACGCTAATATGACCTGCCCACAAAATGACTAAACTAATTAAGTTTGCTTTTCCTAGGAAGATACAAGTTACTCCCACATTTACAAACACCACAATCACATAGTACCATTTATATAACAGAACAGATTGTCTCTGCGTGGCAGTTAATCCAAGTAAACTTTTTTGCTATAGTTTTTTATCAAATATCTACCAAAAAAGGACATTGTATTTTTCATTAGCAATATCTCAACTATTTCTTAACGTCGACTGATCAGATTATCTGTCCACAATTTCATGATAATTGTAGTAATTTCTTATCACGAAATCTTACTTCATTTTTTTACTACTGATTTAGCCTCTGAACTTGCAACGTGGGGTATCAACAAAAGTTTAAACTTGTCATGCACTTCCGTTTTTTAAGTACAAGAAAACTGAGATTGATCAAGTATAAAAATATCTGGTTGTAAGCATAGTACACGCCCAGTCACATGTCATTGGTGAATGTCATTGGTAAATGAAGAGGGAAAATTCTACTTCTAGAAATGAAGACATGTCAAAAGATAAAATTTTCGTTAAATCAATTTCAATGAGTATCGGGACTAATAATAGCTGCTCAATTTTCAAACAAAATCACGCTGCTATATATATGACTCAGCACTTACCACCTTTGTAAGCTATAGCATTTAAAAAAGACCTAAATATAAATTCTAAGAAGGCAGAGCTCACGACCTAACCGCTTATGCACTTTGTGACTAAACAAAAACATATCTTGAGTGCAGATGCTCTTCAGTTAAGTTTTCAAACGATTCGATAATATTGGTCTTCAACATTCATTGACCTTAAGTACAAGAGCTATCAATGAATATGTTATGAATACTTTAAGCCTAGACTAATTGCATCGGACTAACGTTCTCTTGAGACAAGATGGTCAAAAATGTTTATTGACCTTCAACGTTAAGTGGCTTGCACATTTTTGGGAAAAACCCGAACCAGGAAATTTTTGTCCACTAACAAATTATGAAAAATAGTTCGATATTGCTTTACAACATTTTTCTTCAACTTAAACTATGAAATATCTTGAACCAAAACGTTTGTTCTGTCATGTATTAAATGAAGGCCAGAACACTTAAAAACTATTCTACAACATACACAGTTGAATTATGTCATATAATTTAAATGTATTGAGTTAAAACTTTGTATAATTAACCATTTCACTGTTTCAAAGACCTGTATGTTTAGTGTATTTCTTTTGAATTGCTGTAAATCCTTCGATGTGATTAACGATAGTTTAGTGAGATAAACTATACAGTAAATGTTGCTAATATTTCCTAATTCAGTCCTACTTCTCAAAACAAGTTTCTTAAAATAATTGGCATGGATGACGTAGCAAGAACAGGTGTTGTACATTATTTATCAGTTATGGTATCCATGGTAACTGGTCAATTTCATAAACTCCATTTATCTCCGCATAATTACCCTGATTCTACTGCATGGTGTGTCAAGCAGAGGTCTGGGAACAATTCAGTAGATGTGAGCGATATTCCTTATTGAAGCCAGTCATCCAGAATTTCAAAACAATTTCATCTTCGGGTTTCGCATCCATAACTTTGAATAATCTGAAGAGTAATATCCTTATCGAGGGGCAATATATCAGTGTTTGCCGGGCACATTACGTGCCACTTACTTACCTTTCTTTTTCTTCAGAAGTGCGAGGTCCTGATCTGGAAAACTTGAATATCACTTTTACTTTGCTAAAAGATAAACAAAAAACCTTGAAAGCATTTACAGTCTCTGATTTTCAAATCAGTTCAGACATAGTAGTTTCTTAATACATACTCCTGCCACAAGAAAACAGATGCTTGGCTTTTGCTATTCACACAAGCAAGGCTCACTTACTCCATCCACTCTTCCTTAAGTGCACACAAGTATTGTTCCACAACGCTGTCTGAAAAATGTTTGTTCAATAAAACTTCCTCAATCTTCTTTAAGACTTGAGGACCTGGAAGACAGAAAATATTCCACTAAACTTATCCCCCAAGCAAGCAACAAGCAGCCTGTTGAACTGTGAAACAAAATGGGTGCTCACCATGCACAAGTTCTTTTCCATGTATATCAAAAATATAACTTCTAAACAGATTATTGCTATAAAAACAAGAAAAATGTTTAGCCTGTTAAGTTGCTAAGATGTTCTCCTGCGGAGTAATGTAATACAGTCTGGTATCATACTTCATATAATATTAAAAATATCTATCTGTACCTTGAACGTTCAGGAGAGTTAACTTGCTGCTACAATAAAACTATAACAGATTAGATACAGCAATTCTTTGTCAGCAAACAAGCAATTGTACCTTGATATCCATCAACGTATACAAGTGTGACTCCAAAATATGTGCTGGAATTTCAGCATCTGTTGTTAAGCCAAGAAAATTACAAGTCCATGATTCCTGTATAAGATCAAACAATTCTTAAACAAAAAACATATTAATTTTTAAATGAAAGTAAAACTGCTAGGCATTATAAGCAGAATAAAACAACAATATATAAAACAAGTTTGCCAATTATCATAATTTATTACAATAACCTGATAAACATCACTGTACGGCACACATTTGAAGCATCTGTTGGGAATTAAAGTCTGAAACATGAAAGACAGTTAAATTAACAAATACTTAAGTTATCCTGACTTTAAGAAACCCTGTTC
>JAOBYK010328801.1:0-18119 GCA_025434845.1 Phenganax subtilis | reverse complement strand
TCGCTTGCTCCGCCTTCGGGCAGTACTTAAGCACGAACGCGAGCCAAATCGAGTCATTCGGCTCAACCAAGGCTTAGCGTACGGAGCTCGCTCGACCAAACGTATGCACGTTGACTCTTGTCCTGCATATATATAGACATACGCATAGATAGACATATACACTTATATATATAAGCCATAATAAACAACGGCACGACATGCTTTTGACATGTCGTCCATGTGTAATAAACATCAGCATAAGGGTCTTTATGCTATGTGCGCGCGCAAACAATCCAACCCCGCTCGATCTAATCCAACAACCCAAACCTAACAAATTCACACATAAACAACCCCCCCGAAAATGCAATTCACTCTCTCTTACACAAAGTATCCACCTTAACACACCATCGCTCACATGTACTAATTCATGCATATTTCTACTTCTAAACGATCCTTTGCAAATCCTGCCATATCATTGGTTTCTTGCATCGATCACGTGGATTTAACTCATTATGCAAACCCCCCCCCGGAATAACACTCAATTTTTACCCTTTTTTGCTGAATCAGCAAAAATCTGTAATAGTAACTTATACTTAATTGCTGCTTAGCCACCGCGCCTTCATTAAAAAAGTAATACCTATAATAGTTAACTACTTTCAATCACTTGTGACCAACCAGTCGGCTTTTGCTGCCCTTTCAGAAGCCATTTTATCAGCTGTTAAGCCTAGTTTGGCAGAGCACATTACCAAAGAAACTATAAACGAACACAGAGTCGCAGCGCCTGTGGGGCAGCCAGCTATTAACCCACTCACCAGAGCATCAATGGACCAAACAGTGCAGGATAAAAAATGAAAGCGCTCAGACACAGTCGATCTCACAATAAGTGAGGAGGAGCACCCACCAAAGTGTGTAGAACAAAATGACGCTTATTAGGATGTTGAACTAGGTGATTTTGATGGCACCCTTGCTGGCACTAGTTCACAGTGGGAAGCAAGCGAGGAACTCTACGCTTTGCTTAACATTATATTTAAACCACTGATCCGCTTTGATCGCTGGGCTATCACTAGAGAACTACCCGCACCAGTCAGTGAAGCAGCATGGACACCCAACCTGGATAGTTATTTACCATCCATGATGAGTGGGATCAAAACCTCCGAGGCTGCACTGAGGGAAACGCAAAACAAGGTTCTTGATATTCCAGGCCCACTGTGCACTTTGTATGAGAACATCAATATCTTACACAAATCGCTTTCTTCTGAGAACAGCATAACTCTGGATAATACACCAGTTTCGGCAATGTCTGATTGCGTGAAAAAACTTACCTTGCTGGTTGGGATACCTCCACCCAATTATCAGCTGAGCGATGAGAGCAGGTTCTGTCAAAACTCAACCCCTGCCTGGCATCCCTGGGTAAAGAGGACTTTCTTCAAGCCAGAAAAGACTTATTTGGAGCAGGTTTTGAAGCCAGACTCAAGCTTCCCACAGAAACTGCCAGCACAGTATATCAGGCAAAGAAAGCTGGCAGACCGTTTTTTCTTGGGGCTGTGCCTCAGAGATCTCAAGGGCGTTTCTGGGAAGACAGAGGTCAGATATGCCCAATACTCTTCCATTCAATGCGAGGGAACCAGTTCCAGACCAGCAACTTCAGAGCTCAAAACAGGGCCCATACATCCAGCTCACCCAGATAGTTCTAGCCAAAACAGTAACAGTGCAGTGCCCACCTCATTTGCCTCCAGGTATGTTTCAGAATCTTTTAACTTGTTCCAACCAACCAGTAGCAGGTCGGTTAAAACACTTTTTACCAGTCTGGCACCAAATAGCAAAGGACCCTTGGGTCTTCCAAGTGGCACAAGGCTACCGCATACAGTTCATGTGCAATCCAATTCAATCATGACCCCCTCTAAGGACTTGTACTTCTCAGAAGGATTGACCACTGATAGATCAGGAGGTACACAAACTGTTAGAAAAACGAGCAGTTCATTATGTTCCAAGCCTCCGCACAAACGACCACGGGTTTGTCAGTTCTCTTCTCATTGTGGCTAAGAAAGGCGGGGGTCACTGCCCCATCATCAATCTAAAACCCCCAGGCAATTTTATACCTTACGAGCATTTGAAGATGGAATCAATGCTCATGCTGAGAGATCTGTTAAGGCAGGGTGATTATCTAGTGAAAATAGATTTGAAGGACGCATACCTGACAGTTCCCGTCTGGATAGGACACCAGAAATTCCTTCGTTTCATCTGGAAAGATTCACTTCTAGAATTTGCATGCCTCCCATTCGACCTGGCAAGTGCCCCAAGGGTATTCACAAAGCTCATGAAGCCAGTATTAGTACTACAACAGAGAGGTATTAGCCTCACCGTTTATCGGGACGATTTTCTTATCATGGCAGAATCTGCTCAGCTTGCTTTCCAACAGGTGGTAACAGCACTAAATCTCCTGGAGGGTCTCAGTTTTATGATAAACTACACAAAGTCACTACTAACACCATCCCAACAGATAGAGTTTTTCGGGTTCGTAGTAAACTCAGCCAACATAAGCCTGAGCTTGCCAAACGACAAAATAAAGAAAATACAGCAAAATTGTCACTAAATACTAGACAACCCAGTCGTCTCGGATTGGAAATTGTCAAAACTCCTGGGCCTACTATCTTCCTCCATCCAGGCAGTTTTCTCCGCTCCACGTCACTATCATTTTTTTCTGCATGCAAAAATTGCTGTTCTGAAAAGATGGAAATTATACAAAGCCCTGGTCCACCTCGATTCAGAGGTGGTCCTGGAGCTGCAGTGGTGGAAGAACAATCTTGTCACTTGGAATGGGAGGCCCCTCCTTCACCAATCAATAGACCTGACGATCGAGACTGCTGCTTCCCTGCAGGGATGGGGTGCACATTGCCAAGGACTGTCCACCAGAGGGAGGTGGTCTCTCCAAGAAGCACCCATCACATAAACTACCTAGAGCTGCTAGCAGGGTCCCTAGCAGTCAACTGTTTTACAAAGTCCAAAGCAAAAGCACAGGTATTTCTGCTAATGGACAATGGAACAGCAGTGACATATATCAACAAGATGGGGGCTCCCGCTCTTGCGTTCTGTCTAGGCTAGGCAAGAACCCGTGGGACTGGTGAGTAGTATAGCAATGATGGGTTTTAGCACAAAAATTATGCAAATGAGCTAAATTGTAATACAAAAACATACTTTAGTGCCATTTTGAATATTTAATGAGGTTCAAATTTGCTCCGCCACCTGCTAAAACCTGCTAACCTAATATGCATAATTGTTCGGTGGTCAAACCTAATTGGCATAAAAAAATTCAACGTATAGAAGTAGAGAACAAAAAACTATGAACACACAAAACCAAAACAAATCAATATCCACCACAAAGGTAAACAAGAAAACTATAAAAAATGACATAGATTTACATAGTAGGCTTTCTTATTTTCGTTCATTTTATCATCCTGATGTATTAGTCTTTCATGCATTTGGACGACGAGATCCAAGTTTGATACTACAAAAAAACAATAAGAAGTATGAAGGGTTATGTATAGATTTTAAGACATCGTCAAAAGATGGCGCTGAGTTAAGAAAAGAACAAAAACAATTAACAAGAACTTATCAAATGAATACTTTTAAATATATCGTTTCAAACGATTATGACAATAATATATTAAGTATCTCCAAGTACTTGAAGAACATTGAGGATTTAAAATTAGACTTTTTTAAGATCAATATTTCGTTTTTTGTAAAAACACGAAAACACTACTAATAAAGAACAACAATGACGAGCACGAGTGTGACCAAAGCGAACCCATGCAAACAAAATAAAGCCTTAAGTTACAAATGCAAATAAAATATTTGGCATAAATAGGGATTTTATGCTTTTCTGCACTGTCTAAAGCAGATAAGATTAGGTAAATAGCATAAAAGAATATCTGGATTTGGAAAGATGCTTCCGTAGATAATAAGTTTGCAGAAGCTGTAATAACAATATATAAACCAGAGAGATCCAACAGTAAATGATTTCCCCAGACAATAAAGAGCTATCTCAAGCAGTTGGCGGTCACTCACTTTAGTGGCCTTGGTGATTCAAGATCTCTTCCAATTTGAACTTACGAAATTTTTATGAACTTATTCAGGTATAATCCTTGCTAGAATTCATTCTTAATAAATTGCGTTAATATTCTTACAGTATCTCAACTTGTTCTAGATATTGTTGCTTTGTTATGACTAGTTCCATGACTGAGATACCTACAGTGCTTATTCTAGGTCATTCATTTGTTCATAGATTCAAGGACGATCTGCGTGCACAATTCAACCCGCGCGTTAGTCTAGATTTGGGTTTGTCTGGGACTGCCATAGTATATTTGCACGATGTGGGCTGCCGTACTGTAGCTAAGCTTATGAAGCATGACTTGGACGTAGTCGCTGCTTTATCGCTGCATATTGTTGTTTTAGAACTGGGAACTAACGATCTTGCTAATACCCAACCTGAGGTTGTTGGGTCTAGTTTGGAAGAGTTAGTCCAACTTTTATTAAATACTTACTCTGTTCGGGCTGTGGTTTTGTGTCAAGTCACACCACAGGAAAATACCAGCAGTGTTAATCGTAGACTTAATACTCATGCAGCAGTATTAAATCAGTATACGCAAGTGGTGCTTGAGCCTATTCGGTGCGCTTTCTGTTGGACCCACAAGAGTTTTGTAAGTCTGTCTGTGCCTGTATTATTACACGACGGGGTACATTTTAACAAAAGGGGTCAATACATATTGTATAGCAGTTATTGAGGAGCCATTTTACATGCACTCCATTTGTTGTAAAGCTAGTTACCCTGGATAGAAAAAACACACAATTAAATATAAATAATAACATAACAATAATAACATGTTTCTCTGTATAATTTTATTGTCCTCAAGTTTTGAGGTTTCCCAATGTGTTGTTTTGTTCTTAGTTTTGTCCCCACTGTACTCGGTTGGGGTTCTGTCTAGGCCTTCTGGGCTTAGTATTATTTGTCTTCAGTTATTCTGAAGTATTTGACCTCGTGTTGAGGTTTTGTCCCCCTGTTGTTGGATTATTAGTTTCATTTGGCCACTCGGGGCTAGCGCTGCGGCGACACTAACTAGTCAGCCATGCTAGCCCTGTGAAAACGCATAGTTGTATCCAATTTTTCCTAGATAATGGGTTACATTTTTAATTTTCGCAGTCTAGTGGCTTCTTTAAATGCCTCTGTATGCGCCCACTTTACGCTGTTATTCATCACGCTTGTGCTAAGTTTTGTCACTTTAGTATGCTGGCCAAGAAGTCACAGAACAAAAAATGCGCTTGAACTGCTGCCAATAGTGGACCATTGTCCCGCCGAAGTTGAAGACATACCACTATGCTGTCTACACAAGCGGCGATATCATCTTCCTCAGCAGGCTCGGCTTCGACTTCAAATTCTGCGCCAGCTTCTGCGTCGCCTTCGGTCTCTGGCACGGTGCCAGCACAGATGCAGCAGCTTCACCCAGATCTGGTTGAATATTTGGTCTTGACCATGGCCGCCAAAGTGACTCGCCAGCTCTCTGCCCAGTTACCTGCCAATGCAACCGACCTACCAATTGTTTCTGTGGCTACTACTCTGATCCCACCAGCATCTTCCACTTCTGAGCTGGCCCGTGGTGAGGTGAACACTATGGTAAACAAGGCAATAGCTGCAGCTCACGCTCATATTTCAGGAGAGACACAGTTGGTGCCTTCGCGTCCTAGTCCAAACGACCATGTAGCTAATTTGCTAGAATTTGCCACCTAATTAGCTAGAATTTTGGCAAAACTAAAAGATAAAATTTGGAATGAGGAGTTTGTCGATTTCGGGGCCCTCTTGAGCACTCCAAGCCAAGACAAATATCAAATTTCATTCCAAAATATAGAGGTTGATAATCCGGCATCACTTTGCCTCAAGCCTGCTCGACCAAGAAGGGTCCAGAACATTGACTTGTGGCTACAAGCCTTTCATGTTTTTGTCGGCGTGTATATGCAAAATACCCATATGAGGCCCCCGCACTCATGAAATACGGGCAAACTATTCGAGATTTGGCTGCGCGCGGTCAGAATTGGCATTTTTATGATGACAACTTTTGCTATTTAAGGCAAATCGAGGCTGGTCGCTTGCCATGGGGTTCTGTTCATGGTGAGCTTTGGCTACGCGCACAGTATCCAATTGGTAAGGGATCTGCTGGGATGTCGAATAATGCACCTTCAAGACCAACCACATTCAAAATTCCTTCAGGGTATTGTTTTTCATTTCATTGCGGTCAAATTTGCAATGGTTGCAATTTTAAACAAGTTTGTTTCAAGTGCAGAGGCGCTTATCGCGCAATCAATGCAATATTCGTGGCTCTACAGAAAAGTTTATCACCACTTCTGACCGTCGACCAAAACCAACTACTCCCCACGCCAGTAAAACTCCAACCTCTGGTTGAATTTCTTGCTGGATACCAGTCAGATATTGTAAATATTTTGATAGCAGGATTTTCACTGGATTTTTCCTTGCACTTTAATGGCATGCGTATAGCCCGAACAGCTAAGAATTTACTTTCTGCTTTACAAAATCCTAATGTTGTCGACATGAAACTGGAACGTGAGTTGTCTGCTAACGAATTAGCGGGTCCATTTACAGCTCCCCCCTTTTCCTCATTTTGTGTTTGGCCATTGGGTCTCGTGCCTAGAAAAGCCCCTGGTGATTTTAGGCTAATTCATCATTTATCCTTTCCTAAGGGCTTTTCAATTAATGATGGAATAGCTTCAGATTACACGCATGTTCAGTATGCCAAAGTTAGTGACGCCATTAGGCTTGTCAAGACGGCAGGGCTGGGCCGTTTTTTGCCCAAAACCGACATAAAGAGTGTGTTTCAGATAATACCAATTCATCCGAGCGACTATCCACTCTTAGGCTTCAAATGGCGAGGTTTATTTTATTACGACCGTTGCATGCCAATGGGATGTTCCACTTCATGTAAGACTTTTAAGACTTTCAGCACAGCTATGGAATAAATTGCTCGACATAAACTCAAAATTGACGAACCCCTTAATTTATTGGATGATTTCTTATTTGCCTCTCTGACGTACGAAAAATGTAAATGCAATTTCGACCGTTTTATATCTTTAGGAAACCATTTAGGCATTCCCATACCACCAGATAAGACATTTGGTCCAGCAAAGACTTTGACTTTTGCTGGTATTGAATTGGACTCCATAAAATCCAAAGCTCGTTTACCGCAAGAAAAAATCGTGAAATGTATTGACAGATTTGTGACTTTCTGCATCGTAAAAAAGTTTAACTGAAGGAGTTTCAATCCTTAATTGGTCTCCTAAATTTTGCCTGTGCAGTTGTCATGCCCGGAGTTGCCTTTTTAAGGCGTCTTTACGACCTTACCCATGGCGTGACGAATGCACACTATTTCATTCGTTTAAATTCTGCGGTCAAACATAATTTACGTATTTCACTGACATTTTTGTCAGATTTCAATGGCATTTCTTTCTTTTGCAATGAAGAATTATGCAATTCAACAAAATTGAACTTATATACTGATGCATCCGGCTCTATCGGCTTTGGTGCTATATTCGGCACGGCCTGGTGCTATAGTAGATGGCCTACTCACTGGTTAAACCGCAACATTGCTATTCTGGATTTTTTTTCGATTGTTCTCAGGCTATGTTTATGGGGCCACAAAATGCAGAACCATTCCATATTGTTTTTTACAGAGAACGAAGCGCTCGTACATGTAATTAACAAACAGTCTTGCCGCAATAAAACCTTAATGGTGTTTGTTTGGAAACTGGTGCTCATTTGCTTGCAAAATAATATTTTGTTTCGAGCCCGGCACATTCCCGGTGTTAAAAACAAACTAGCTGATTGCTTGTCTTGCTTTCAGGTTCAAACGTTAAAGCGGCTGGCACCAACAAACATGAATCCTTTTCCAACAGACATACCCATGCATCTGCAACCACAAAGCTGGCCAATATAGTTACTTATTTGACCGCGTCTAGTCTACAGCCGTCTTCCATTCCGACTTACACTCGAGCGTGGAAGCTTTTTAATCAATTTCACAGTGCGTTGTTTCACACAGCTTGTTTTGGCTTGCCTATTTCGCTGGCTACTTTAGCACTTTTCATAGCTTATATTTTTGAGCGCAATTATGCTCCGTCTACGGTCAATACATACGTTTCAGCGCTCAGTTACTCTCACAAGTTATCAGGCTACCCAGATCCAAAGCAAGTATTTTATATTATTCAAATGCTAAAAGGCTAGGGCAAAACTGGCTCGAAATTAGACAGCCGACTTCCTATCACATTACCAATTCTCAGCAGTTTGCTTAATGCGTCACCTCAAGTGGTATGATCTCATTGTCAGACTTGCCAATCTAAAGTTATGTGCGCTTTAGCGTTTTTTGCATTCTTGAGAATTGGGGGCATTGCGCTCTCTGGTAATGGTAGTAGCCAGCCTTTAAACATGCAACAACTCGCATTCATTTTCATCTCTGCTCGGGTGCAAGACGTAAAATTGACTTTTCCTGACTTTAAGCACAACTATAATCAGTGGCCTTTCACTATGAGAATTAATCGTCAGTCAACATGTTGCCCAGTTCAATTGCTTGTGGAATATTTAGCCTTGAGAGGAAATCGAGAAGGTGCGATTTTTATGACACAGCTGGGCTTGCCGGTCACGTGCAGTGATTTCACTGGCCAATTGTCTGAGGCTATACACCTTTGTGGTCTTGACCCGACTCGCTATAAAGGTCATAGTTTTTACATTGGTGCAGCTTCGTACGCAGCGGCGTAGGGTATGTCTGACTCTCAAATTTGACTGCTGGGGCCGTGGAAATCAAACGCCTTTCACAAATACATTAGAGTTTAGTCTATGTCCACCTAATCTTCACTTTTGCTGGTTTACATTGTTCGTATTTCCTAATGCAGTCTAGCATTTGCAGGGAATGGCTGGCTGCTCTTCAACTGGGATTGTCTTGCTTACAAGGGGGCAGCAAGTCTTTCCCAGATTATGGTTTGGCGGTCACCAGGAGCTCGCAAGGGGCAGCTTTTGTTGGTCGCTTTTCCACGAATTTTTATTCAATACAATTGTGAACAACCATCCTTGTATAATATTATTAGCCGTCCATTTCTAACTTGACCTTATTAGCACTTCCGACTCGCAAGGGCTGTCGTTGATGCTCTGTGGCAGTTAATCTTCATATTATGCCTATTATCATGTCACTTGCAAGGGCGGTGGCCTGGCGTACATTTACGTGAATCTAAGTTAGCCTTTTAGATTTGTTTCACCGCTATATGATGGTGGTATCACTGTAAGTTTTTATTATTATACGTGGACATGCCAGGATGTTGCACTTTCGCTTGGGTGGGGTGCATCTGCGATGCTGTGGCATTATTTGTGCCCTCACCTTCAGTGGGCAAAGCAATTTTAGCACATGTGTAAAGCTTGAGAATTAATAATTTCCGTGTACGTTGAATTGTTTCAGAAACTTTAATAAAATGGCTAGGGAAAACTTATCCCTAGCCCAAATTATCCCATAACTGCGTACGGACTCTAATTTACTTAGCACAGGCCCACTGAATGAGCTGCGTGAAATTGCAACATTTGGCATGTGGGAATATAAGCTGAATTTAAGTAGATAATGTGCAGGAAGGAAAAGCATAAAGATAAAAACAAAGTTTTAATAAGAATCATCAAACAAGACTTTCGAATTTGGCCAACTATGACAGACTCCAAGAAAATCTCAGCAATGAATAGATTAAATTACATTATAAACAAAGATGAACGAAGAAAAAACACAAGTCTAAGACGTGCAAAGGATTTACTCTTAGATACATTAAGAATGCAAAGCAAGAACAAATCATTAAAAAAAAAATAGAATCGATGACCGAAGAACTCACTGCATAGTGTAAAGAAGTAGAACTGAGTTGTGGTGATATCTTTACAGACAATAGAAAACTAAAATATTTTGAGAACAAAAAAACATGGAAAAGGAGGCCTCATTGTCTGTGAAGAAAATCCCACAAACAAACCAAATGAGATATCTCATTGATAAGGGTTTAAGATCATATGTATATGACAAAGGATTATCTGAGTACCCAGGAATAAACTCGTTGTTGTTGAGTTTATTGAGGTCCAACAGTGTACAAAGAGACATCTTACACAACAAAGTAGTTTTAGTGATTTTTAACAATATGAGCAAAACCAATACCGATGATGTACCCATAAAGAGTCTTATGATAAGAGATTATTGGTGTAAACATTGTAGTTTGGCGAACCTAATAAAACTCGACTCGTATTAAACCGTTTGTGGTGAATGTTTTGACGTAACCAAAGACATGAGTTTTGATTTTAGTTATGCTGATGAGACTATAATTGCATTTAAAAACATTAGCAGGGTTGCAAAGAAGAAAGTAAAAGAATGACTCAAAAGATTAAAAAAGCAAAAAAAAAACAAGCTTAGAAAATGCAAAAGTAAGATTGATAGACCGCGAGATAAAACTGAAAAGTAAATACAATAAATTACAACATAATAAATGGACAACAACCAAATTAAACCCGCGATTTGCGAACAAGAGGTGCAAAGCACCTGCTCTGCGCTCTTGAGCTGGCTTCCACAAAAGAAATAAAATACACGCAAAGTTATATTAAAAAAGCATCTGAAAAAGCCTTAGAACAAATTTATCATAACTACAAACGTGATCAAATGAATAAAACACACGACTTGCTTATGGGCGAGGTCATTGGGAAATTTTCTGAACTTATGCAACACCTCGAGCTTATTGAGAACGCTACGCAAATGGGTAGAGAATTGTCAGATAACAAGCCATTTCAACAAGACGTGAAATTCCTCCTGGAGTATGTTACGCCATGAATTCCGTTTATTGGTGTTTTATCAGGAGGTCTTATCGTATGCAAGCATGTTCTTAATAACGCAACATCCATGAAGTGCAAAGTGAATCCGCAAGCAAAAACAAATAATAAAAAAGAACAATGTCAAGAATCACCAAAAATGAACAAAAAGACCGAAGTGACCCAGCACTTGGAATCTTGAGTGAACTCTCAAATAAACAATAAGAGTTTAAAAATGAACGTAGTGAGCTTAAGTAAGCAAATCGCCAGAAAGGAGCAAAGCGACAGACCCTTTTAACATGATCATAGTTGGAATGACATGTTGCGGAAAAACTTACTATTTGTTAGTTATGTTGGAAAAACATTACATGGGTTATTTCGATTATATTTTTTTAATATGTTCGACTTACAAGTAGAACAAAACTTGCCAAGATTGGCAATACAATAAAGATGATAATTTCACTGTCATGAGATGCGAACAAGAAGATGTGAAACCGTTTTTAAGACAAATCGTAGAATTTGCAAAAGGAACAAATTCTTTAATTATTCTCCATGATTGCGCAGCAACAAAGTTCATAAAATAAAGAACGTCTAAGCTCGTGAAATTAGCATTTTCCACGAGACATTACAGACTCAGTACGATCGTCATCATGCAACAACTCATGTCGATTGCAAAACCTTATCGCGAAAACATCTCCAAACTAGTTTCGTTTTATAATCCAAGTAAAAAAGATATGGATCTTATTTTTGATGACTATTTAGGACACTTGTCTAAGGAAGAAAAATCTGATATCCGCGAAGCATTAAAAAACATAAAATACGCAAAGTTAGAAATTTCTTTGAGATATCCTTACGACTATATCGAAAGTTAAGCTAAATGTGTAACTTTGAAACACTACCAAAAGGAGTCGCAAAGCAGAGTTACACATTTAAACTTTTAATGGGTTAGGTTTGACTCACTTTGTTCATATTTTTAATGTTGGATGTAAAAGTATTTTCGTAATCAAACTTAACACCCACAATGATTTTAGTTCCGTTTTGACAAACATTCGAATTGTAACTACAAACTTTTTTGGTGATCGTTTCTCTAATCGTTCCTCCAGGATTACTCGGGTCTGGAACCAAACGTTCTGTTCGTTCTGTGTGTATGCAATTGCCTATTAATTTATATGCTCGGTAGTGAACATTTTCGATAACTCTGTTTTTATATTTTACCAACCCATCACTGATCACAAAGAACTTACACAATACATTAGCACTCATTACTTTTTCTTAATTTCTAACAACACACCATTTTGATTATTAACTAATTTTTTACCAGCTCCATCGATGTGTTGGTCTTTGATGGTTCTAACATCTACAATTTATGCGAATTTTGACTTTAAGGAATTTTCTAATCAACATATTACTACTTGCTTGACAATCACTTGCCTCATTCTCAAAGAATCTTTTTGCTTCTGTGTAGCAGTCTTGTTTTTGTACTCCTTGACTATATACACAATTTGGAACACCTTCTATCATAATTTTTATAGATTCGATGTTTGGATACACAAACTCTTTGCTGTCAATGATGGTTTTGTTGCTAAACAACACAATCGCAGCCATACTTTTTCGTGGTAAGTTGATCGTCTCATTGACTAAGGTCAAGCTTTTGTCCCACTCCATAGTTTTCATCAGTCTAGCATGTTCGAAACTGAGACTTCTACCCACGTCATATCCAGCAAGCGCTTCTCCAGCCAACGTTTTGTTTTTGATCATCTCATATTCTTGTTTGATGCTTTTGAGGGTGTATCCTGCTAGGCTTTCTCCACTTTGAGCAACCATGATTTTATCTGCATTAGGCAACTTAAGTTTGTATTGAAGATTATGACCCATCAAATTAGGAGCAAGTAGTCCATGGTCACCTACAATTTTATCTAGTTTGATTTTTTGTTTTGTTCCCAATACGGATGCTACCAACGCGTCTGAAACCTTTTCAGACGTTCCTGTTTTTGCTCCATCATCAGAATTTGAAATAAGTTTTCTTGTGCTTTCATTGGCGACTCCATACTCCATTAGTTCATTTCGTACCCGCTCTGGTAGCCAAAGATCTGTATAAACTTCAAACTTGCTGTGACCCGCCTTGTCAAAAATGCTTTCACTTCCAACGCTGACGACTAGTTGTTTCACGAAAAGTTTTCTGAGATTGTTTAAGAACCAAGATTTATCATTTTTATTTTTAAAGTTGAACTTTAGGGCGAGCGGATGTGGCACCAAACACACTTCGGGCTTGAGTTTTGGAACATCGACGTAGATTTCTGCTCCTGGATTTGTAATTACATGTTTTGTTCGAGTGCCTTTGATATTTCTCATTTTATGTTTTCTAGAACCTGGAGTTAATTTGTGTTGTTCCATTTATTACATATTAAAAAAAAGTGTAACTAATCAGAGTTACACATTCCTAATAAACATTTTAAAACTTATTTTCTAACTCCCTTCGCTCCTTTCTGGCGATTTACTTCACTTAGGCTCACTATGTTCATTTTCACTTTGTTTGTATTCGCTGCGCTCATTTTCATTTCATTCGTTTTTAGTTTTTACCCTTCGTGGCTATTGCTTATGTTTTTTATTTTTATACATGTTGTAGATGAACCAAGTCAATGCTAATGCTAATATCCAAAGATTCTCAGCTATAAAACTCACATCTTTTGCTCCTCATTTCAAAATACTACCAAGAAGACCTAATATATGCTAGCAATAGGACCCACTTGTTTAGCTAAGTTTGCCTATGCTTTTGCAATCTTACTCGTGGCTTGAGCTCCTCTTTTCACAGCGGATCTCGCGTTGATCAACACTGTCATGATTCCACCTATTGCTATGGCAACACCACTCAAACCCACCAAGTTTTGTTTAGTCCATTTTTAAAATTTTTTAATCGATTTTGTTCATTTTTAAATAGTTCATCTTCTAAAATCTCAATCGATTCTTGGGACGTTAGTCTTTGGTTTACTCTTAGTCTTATTTCATCAGATATTAGTTCTGCGATTCCAGCGATTGTTGTACAATGTTGTGCTCTTTTGTTGTCTTTGCATCTGTAGGCTTCTTTTGCTTTGTTGTTCCAATATCTTTTTTCTATATCGAGAGCATTTAATTTGTCTATAAGTAGCTCTCCAGACGGATTGAGTATTCCATTTAGTTCTCTTAGTTCTTGAATGGTTAAAAGTTCTCGGTTTTCGTCTATGTTTTTCTAACTCGGCTACACATTTTCAAATTTTATCTGCAGTGGGTTCTCTTACTTGACTCGTTATTCATCCAAGCTGTCGCTACTTATGGTGTCTAGTTCTATGTTTTCTTCGATTTGTGCTGACGTCGTTGCATGACGTTCGCGATTTGCTTTTTCTGCTAAGTTTTTAAACTTGCTTATGTATTTTTGAAGATTTTTATTTCTAGAGTACATAAATTCTCTATCTTCTAATATTATGATCGGTTTTCCTAAGAATTTACCACCTATCACGTTTCCTGTTGCACTCCTTACTCTAAAGTTCTCTACCAGTTCTTTAGAATTAGGTCCATCTGTTTTGATAACGTTGTGTTTTAAAAATATTAGAAACGTTTTTTTGTTGTGCAATTCAGATCTTTTCATGTCAGCTACATCGTTATTTTAACCTCGCGTATATCATCATATGTATCTTCCCAATCGAAGTGTTACTCATCGTGGTTATCATGTTTGGTGGGGTCGGGTTTCAACAAACATTTTTCTATTTCTTTATCAACTTCGTTGTCTATGTTTTTGATGTCCTTATCAACTTCCTTGGTGTCTAGGTTGTTCAATTCTAAATTCTTCTTGGTCAGAGTCGAAATCTTTAAATTCGCTTTCCATTTATATTTAAAATTATTTCATAATTTTTTAATGTTGCTTTTTTAGCCCAGGAGTTATGTTTGCTGTCAAGACCCAACCATTTTACAAACGCTTTGTTGCCACGAGTTTTTAATATTTTTTTGACTCTGTAGATTTCATCCTGCTTATCCACGGGTGAAAGTTCTTCTCCATAAAACTTACCTAGAATAGGTTCGTCGTCTGTGATATCTTCTATTTCACATGTGGTTGGATCACCTCTAAAAATCTTACTAATTTTAAGAATTTCCTCCGTAAACTTTGTTTTGTGTCTTTTCTCAAATATATTTTTATATTTGCTTACTCTAACTCTGTCACCAAGCTTGTAGTTAACCAAACTTGTAAGTTAACCAAACTTGACCTGCGTTAGTTTTGTTTACATCGGCAGGTTTCATTAAAATCGTGTTGTGTTTCATGTGGTTGTAAATGTCTATGAGCTCATCTAAAACGTCAATCCACTTATTGGCTTCTTTCGAGTAAAAGTATTTCCATGATTAATCTTTCTATGATTGCAGATTTTCTATCAGACTTTGTTGAGAAGTATTTTATTTTATAGGATTCTAACAAATTCCTAACACCCATGTTGTAAAATTCTTTTCCTTTGTCGAATTGAACCACGTTTGGGTACTTTCCAAACCTAGACTTAAACTCGTTTAATAGTTTTTCTACAGCTTCAGTCATGTTTGGAGTATCTTTTTTGGGCACTGGTATAGCAAATTGATAATGAGTTAAGATTTCTACCGCTGTGAGAATCCAATCAATTGTGAGCTTCGTTTTTATATCTTAGTTTGCTCATGTCGGCCAAGTCTAATTGTATTTGATCCGCAAGATCATCCACATAAGTTTTACTCAATTTATGTTTTTTCACGACTTGTTTGTATCTTGTATAAGTGTCTTGTGTTTTTAACCATGCTTAGATTTGTTTTCTGGTGATGTTTAAACCGTCTTTGAGTGCTTTTTGATAAAGTGCTTCTGCAGTTCGATAACCAGTTTTAGGATCGTTGTAGAAATTATGTAGTTCTTGTTCTTTTGTAAAATTCACTTCACCCACGTTTGTGTTACTTGGTCCAAGACTCACTCTCAACAGCATCGCAACTCACTGTGACATATCTTAAACCAAGATTGGTGTTAGTTTCTGACTTACACTCAACCCACACATTGTGTTTAATTTGTACACTTTCAGAGAACCCTAACAAAGCTCCAGCTTTTCTAATATTTACAGGGGAACCCTTAGACAAAATTTTAGTCTTATTGTGAGGGATTTTCACGATTTGAACATTAACCTTAGCTAGTTGTGTCTTAGGATCCTCAAACGTATAATAACTGCTGATAAATTTCTTAGCTTCTTTGTTTTTATTAATGAGCGAACCTGAAGCAACATCCTTAACAATGGTGGATCCTGAAGTAATGTTTTTATAATTCCAGGAAAAATCATAACTATCTTGACAAATAATCTAAAGTGCACTTTTATGTTTCGATTGAGTGTAACTTCTTTATGTCCGTTTTTGATAAGCATTGTAAGCTTGTTCATTTATTTAAAGACAAAAATTTATAAAATAAATGGACATCTATTATGAGCAAAGTTATGACAGTAGAGCAAGAAGACTCTTAGATGCTTGCACCAAAGAAGATGCAAAACGATAATTCTTATGGAGGTATCGTCATGCTCATCTAAGCAAGTTTGATTTTGGTTATATGATTAAGCCTATAGGAAATATCGAAAGCTATGATCTTAGAAACAACCTGGAATGGCGAAGAGCTCTTGGGGAGGACAAGGACATTTTTTGGTCACCTCAAATTTGGAATCATTTTGGAACCCTAAATGAAATAGCTTTAGAAGATAACTCGGGGATTAGTTTTACGAGTTTTAAGATCTATGTAAACAACTGCAACTATTTTATGTTTAAACCAAGTACACTCAATTCTAGAAAAAATTTTGATGCTGGACCAGATTTTAATTATCTCAAAGATCCTTATTGTGCCAGCTTACTTACAGCCTACGTGTTGAGCTATAAAGCGAGAATGAGCATAGAACATTTTACGCAAAAACAACCAAAAATCATAAGTGCCATAGCAAGATACTATTTCTGTTACCACATGAAACGATTCCTACATTACCGAGAAAAACTTAAAAAATACATCAGTAGTAGAGATATAAACCTCATAATATTGATAATGGGACTATAAGGATTAAGTCATAAGTCTAATTATAAAAGGTCAAACAACCACCCTGATGATTGGAAAGCATTTATTAAGAGGTCTTCTGACGGTTTGACAACGTTGGGTACAAAATTGTTTTAATAAGTTGTGGAATCTTACGTGTATTGTGTCTTAGAAGCTCAAGCAAACGCAAGATGGTCTATCATTAATCAAGATGTGAAGAGCTTACAAACACAAGATGTGTTCCACAAGTTGGTCCAAGACACAAGCGTTCAAGACGACCCTACAGTGTTGATATCTGATATGAAAACTGCTATCAGAGATACTAACATTTTTTTAAGCATGGTAATAGGTCCTGGAATTGTCTTAGTTCCTTCAAACATGATCATCCTAGAAAAACCTATCGCAAGATTTAATAACATGTTGACTATAGCAATGAACGAAATGAAGTTTGGTAAAAATGAAAATTTAAACAATAAAAAACAGAAGATCGAAGTCGAAGCTAAAGTTGAACCTAAAGTAAAACCTAATCCACCAAAAGTCAAATGCGAAGTTGAACCTAAACAACCGAGCAAACCTAATACACAAAACCTAGAAACCCTCGAAACAGCTGGTGCTATGCTTGTAGTTGGAGTAATTATTGCTAAATTTATATTATGAGATCTCTAATCTCCTGGAAAAAATCAAAAAATTTTTCTTAAATAAATGAATGTAAACTACTACAGATACGAAGACAAAATGGAGAAACTAAAAAAAAAAGTGGGTGAATCTGAGAAATGAATTAAAGATATCACGAAAAAAATTAAAGATATAATCATAAAAATTCCAAAAACCACTTTGAATAAATATTTATACACGTTCTATTATAAGAATCCTACTAGCGCATGGAGAACTCCGATAGCACCCAACACAGATTATCCGAGTAGCGTTGTTTTTCTAGAGGAATGATCAACGATAAAACGAAAGTAAGTTTGTTGAGTCATACGTTCAACATTGATTGAAAATTACTGAACTTCTGTCTAAAATATGCAATAAACATTCTATTAAACAACGACACTGAAACATTCTATGACATAAAAGAAGTGGACATACAAAACTCAAAGTATATTTCTAATGGTGTTTTAGTCGTTCCATTGGAGATCAGCTTTATGCTTATAGATTTACATCCTAATACCGATGAGATAAAAATGTTTTACGTGTTGTTTCAAAAGGTTACCAACATGTCCGTGTTTAGCG
>JAOBYK010328691.1:7763-18122 GCA_025434845.1 Phenganax subtilis | reverse complement strand
TACCTTAAATGATCACATTTAACAGTCACAATAACAAGTCGGTAAATATTAAAGATATCTATTCAGATCACCATTTTATTTTGAGCAATTCTTTTCCACGTTTCCGCAAATAAACTTGCAACAGTGCACGCCCACCACAGAACAGTGACGCACCGACCGTACTGATCTCCTAAGATGGGTCAATGAACTTCATCATAACATTTGTATTGTATAATAAGTAATTCGTTGAGTCAGATTATAGCAAGTGTTTAAATTAGCTTTTTTTGGGAAGTAATCAATATTTCCTTGAGCAGTTAGTCCTTTTCTACTTCTATTTTCAATACTTTTAGAACCGCGTATACTTTGGCTTTTAATTCGACCAAAATCACTTAGCCCCGCAGATCTCCGAGACCAGTTGTTCAAAAAGAAGACATTCCTCATATCATAATAAGGCCCGAATACATTTGCTTTTACTGTTGACGATTTTTCTCCTCCTAGCGCATGTGATTGAGTAAGTGTGGTTGACTAGTGCCTAGATTGCTCCAAAGGAAACCTTTGATCCACGACGTTTTTTCGGCTCCCCACAATAACACATCCATCAGCATGAGTCAATCGCGATAAATATCACAGACGTAAATGGGCCTTAAAAAATGACAGATTGTCGATACTATAATACTATACCAGAGTTCTTTGCCCAAATAATGTTTACGTAAGAAAATACAAAACGACATTGCATATTGCTTTGAAGAAATCAACGTTGTCAAGTTGAAAACCAATCATCTTTGTTTTGATACTCTTCTAGCATCTTTTTCATTTTAAATTCGTTACGCAGTAATATCGGGAAGAAGCCATTTCCTTTATTACGCAGGATGCAGATATCTTCAATGAAAGCCAATAAGTACTATTAGTAAAAATGAAAAACGCCTTTCGGTTCACAGACATCCCTTGATACACATGGGCAAACGGCAAAAGGCTTAAAAAGCAACTCTATGCTGTTAAAAATCACAATTATCATTATTACTGACAGTACATAAAGCCATGTCATTTTCTTAATGGCTAAGTATAATCACTTACAAATTATCACTGCATGGTCAACTGGAGGAGGATATATGTCATATTTAGTATATAATAGTAGCTATACGTACATACGTAAGAGAAAATTACAACGAAACTACTGCTACAGTACAGTAGAGTCGGTAAGTGGTACAGTGTTATATAAACCTCCGTTCATTTGGCAATATCGTTTATGATATCGCACAATTGAATGGAAAGGAATTTCAGAAGCACTGCTCGAGTTCTAACAACAAGTACGAGCGTAACAAACAGAGGAGTCGTATCAATAGTATCAATAGTATAATAATAAGGCGGATTGCTACTGAATAATGTCAGTTTAATCACGTGCATGGATAGCGCTTCTTTAAGTTTCGCGAACGATAAAGCCCACCACCGCTGTATTTGCAAATGGTTCAGAGCCAAATTATAGGGCATGCATGAGATTAATTCCTTGTTACCACCTTTCTCGCATAGAATCTCGTGATAACCAGACACAAACAAGCTGTACTATAGTCGGTAAGTCACACTTGCTTCTCTTCTTTGTTTTCTTATTACTACTCATGACAGCTCAAAGACGGTAGACAACAAACACGTTTTTGTAGGAGAATATAATTTTCTAAATATACAGAACAACGTCTTTGTTTCTTTAAATTGAATAGTACAAATGTAGGTTATATGTTTGTAATAAAAAATGAAAACTTTTGCATTGAATAGCTGCGAGAGATAGACTCGCTTTTGCCAACAGTCACGCAAAGTTCTATATAGGAAAATTTAGTGTCTTGAGTCATTTCGTGTCGGCAAGTATTGAGGTAGCACCTTAAAAGCACTTCAATCCACTTGAGACCTCAAGATTGTTCGACAATGAATGTCAAGGCTACGGAAAACATGCTTAACCGCACTATACTAAACACCGGTAAGAAAAGAGAAAGCCAAGGAGGTATTACTTCAGTTTGCTCGCGACCTTTTGACAACGCTTCTTGTTGAAGTGCAGAGCAGACGCTGGTGCCAAATCGGGTATTCTGTATATCACGCAACAAACTACCACTAAAGACCTTAGTTTACATTGTTTTCCAAATTGCTAGAGTTAGTCATGTGTGCCCCGCCAAACAACCAGTTTTACTGGACAGTAAAACATACCCCGAAAATTGCATGGATTGTTTAAATTTTTAATTGCAGGCTACTTGACCCTAAAAATTTAAAGATTTATTGAAAAGTAATTTGTTTCACTTTGAAGAGGATTGTGTGTGCGTGTGTGTCTGTATTACCGAAATAGTTAATAACATATGTATAATGCTGTACTAAATGAAAGTGTATTGGAATGCAATATGAATTTTTTGCGCAATTGTGCAATAAAGCTTTCAGTTAATAGCAAGGCGTGCTCATGGCTGTCAATTATTCCATAGGTATAGTATTGTTATCTCTCTAGTTGATTTGTCAATATCATTTAGGAATCGTTCATGATGAAGACATTAAAACAGAGTATAATGAATTATTGAAATAAAGATTTCTAACCGCGAATATCAACTTCTTTCTTGGGCCAAAGAGTCGTGTTTTCTATTCTAATCGAAACATATGGTGCTTTATTACCAACCGAAAACAGAAAGAAACCATACAATGGGGATGCTGACGATTAAAGAAAACTAGAAACGCCGAGAGCAAAAAAGAACCATATATAATGAGTAATGTTTAGTTTGTATCTCCATGGGAATTTTTCTTGCTGTATTGCATGGTGAAACACAATAGCATATGGCACAGAAGTTAAAAATATCTCTTTCTCCTGGTAACGTAACTCTTTTTTATAGCCTGGTCCTAAAGAATATTTCTTCTTTACTGATGTAATAAAGTAAAAGATCAAAGACACTACAAAAGCTACGGTGCCAAAATTAACAAAAGAGTTCATTTACAAAGTTGAAAAAAGTTTCAGCTAATTGGAGTGTGGGAAGAAAAAAGACAAGCAATAATTCAAATTACAACGAACAAAACTTTTTGAGCATGCTTAAGACTTTACATCATGGTATATGTCTTCAGTCCAAAAATAACCAAAGTCTAATGTTTTTACACATTTCACTTAAAGTTCCACAAACTTTACTCTTTCCATACAGTTGATTGTGCAATCTATCAATTAAGATAGTAGCTACAGGTATAATGTTTCTATAGGGAGGGAATTCATTGATACATACATCAACTTTCATACGCAGAATGATTAAACATAATCAGAGTTCGTCGTGGCCCATATGCGTAGGTAGTAAACTTTTAAAAAGAACAGAAAGAAATTCTACAAGTCTTGCAAGGAGTATATCAAAAACTGAATACAAGGGAACACACTTCGATGCGAAGATTGTTCAGAGACCATGTTATAGTATTACACGGAGATTAAAAGATTGTTGTTCTCGATATCAAGTTGCCAAATATAAAATAAAGGTCTCTATGGAGCTGGATTGCCACTTTGCCTTATCTTTCTAATGTTTCGAGGAATATTTTGTGCACTGGAGTTCCCCTTGACACTTCAACTTCAAACACTAAGCGTAACGATCGACGTTCCGCTAGTCTGTATATAATCAAAAATTTTATTTTACCTTCCAGCCATTGTGCGTTATTCAATATTATAAGAAATCAAAATGTATCTTTTTCCCAAAACAGTACTATTACATTCTCCAAAATCAAACCGAAATCAAGCCGTTTCTTTGCATGATGACAAGCGGCCATTTTAAAAATTTGAATTTCGTGCGTTCGTGCCACACCAGCCTCACTGCCTTGATAACGAGAGAATACTTTATGGTTAAAACTAGTGATAATCTTGAAAATGACCTCAAACTAACAAATATAAGCCATGCTATAGCTCTTGTTTTAGTCTAGTGAAAATTGCATTTAGTCAAAGGCAAAACCCTCACGGTTAGTGATAGGCCAACAACAGTTTTCGCGCTTGCCCCATATAACGAGAGAGGGAACAACAGAAGAACACTTTTCGAGGTGTTATTTTCAATATATACTAGACAGACAGCACTAAATACTCAGCAAATTACAAATTCAATAGTCACTGTAAATTCCAGGTAGTGGACACAAAGAATATCGCACACTTGTTTGAAAAGGGTAATTTTGGGGAAGAAACACTCCAGGGTTTCTTAATGAGTTATGAATGGCGTAGTGGGATTGAGCCAACGCCATCTCTCGATCAGCGGCAAGCTTTCTTTTCCACTTTGTTCTTCTGTTTTGGAACCAGATTTTGATTTGAGTCTCTGATAGTTTTAGACCTGCGGCAAGTTCCATTCTTCTGCACACACTTAGATATCTGTTATTTTCAAATTCTTGTTCCAAAACTTTGATTTGATGTGATGAAAATGCTGTTCTCTTCCGTTTCTTCGGAACGCTTGAAGTTGTTTCTTCTTCTCTGGCTCTGTCTGATGTCGAATAGTCGCTGTGACATAGAGAAACTAAAAAAAACAACAGTTATTGACCTAATAAGTGTAAAAACCCTTCCTATGATAGCAATGACTTCACGGCTGCTTTAAATATCATGCATATGACAAAATATAGTATATAGACCTCTAAGTCGCTTATGAACAATACTGTTTTCGAACACTGCGCCTTTGCCTCATAGAACAGGCAGGAAATTTTCTTTTTTTTAAAGTCATCAGTTCTGGATCAAGAGCTTACAAGATAAACAAAACTTTTCTGTCCATTCGTATTATGCAGATGACTTTTGTGAGTGGAGATTTGTCAATTCTCAAAAGACGGAACTACATTTTCTACTCTGTTCTTCTTTGCAATGATTAAAATCAGTAAGCCACGCTGATTTGGTATTTGCTATTCTTTCTCTTTTTCGTTAGAAAACACGATGTGTTCACGACCTCATCTTGGGACACTGAGTGGCGGTGATTTTAAACAATCAGAATCCTGTGGTTACTTGGATAAGAAAACCGCACGTTGATAATCTTTCTCCACATTTTAATGATTTTTACTTACCTTCATGAGTGTCGAGTCGATTGCTGATAACGGGGTACACTGTAGGAAGTATACCAAGGATTTGAGAGTTGCATGAACCTGGATTTAACCAACGTTGATTAGGCTCCTCTGCCTGTACATCATCACTTGCCTCTTCATTGGCTGTGGTAGGGCGTTCATCATCCTCTTCCACCACATCTTCAGCGTTCTCAGACTTTGAATCTTTCAAAATGTTTTCTATGAAAAATCCTTTGTCCGACTCCATTTCTATCTGGAGTTAACTGAACAGTTCACTGCTCAGATAAGGACAAGAATGATGTCTCAGTTTGAGGAGAGAGCTTTTAAAAGACAATCCAAGTAGTTTGAATTGCTATCAGGTGTTTATCAGTGAAAGAGATGATGAAATATTTCAATTGCAATTATCAGCCGAGATTTGCCTTTTTGATTAGTTTGCAAACGTAATGCAAAAGCGTTTCGGCACATCCTTTGTGCCGTTTTATCAAAAATACATTCAATTAAAAAATCTGCATTGAGCTGTAAATGGAAATGAATAATACGGAGAATATTTAATAAACGTTTCTATACTGTATATATTGAATAAGGAAGTAAAGGAAATATGACTTTATCTCTCAAAACGTGCATAGAATTTACTACTCTGTGGTCAGTTTGATTGTGTTTGTATTTTATTATTTGCTTGTGTAGCAGCGTAAAACAGTATAACAGCAGACAATTGTGCAGTTTCTCTCAGTTCCATGAAAAGAGGAAGTCCTTGTTTTCTTTTTATCTTTGCATGCTCAAAAACAATTCCATTACAATCATGAACCACTTCTTCAATAATGGGTAAACATTTTTACTCTATGGCTGTATGCACTATGCTGATTTCAGCCGGGTGCATGATCTCGATGTTAATTTGCAAAAATTTAATTACTATTCTACGAGAAGCTAATCAGTAAACATCTCTACACTGTGTTCTGTTTTCGTGTAGGATAAACTTCAATTTGGGGAAAATCATTTGAGCTAATTAAAGCCACAGCACTTCAAAATATCAAAAATATTATTGAAGCAGCTCATTTCGGAAAGCTATTATTTCTTGATATTGAAATAACGAAAATTATTGGAAGATAAACTAAAAGCATAGTAAGAAAGAGATGTAATTAAGTGAAGATCATTGCGGCGAAGTGAACTGAAATATGGTCGGCTTAATGCAGCAGATGATTAGTCTGAATCGTGAACACTTTTTCATTCACTACACGCTTTTTCTATTAAGATGCAGAAATTTTTACCGAAACAATGTTCTAAGTTTGGCCACGTTATTCGCTCTTTAGATCAAGTAGTACTCTCTACAATTAAGACGTTAATATGAACCTACCATGTATGAAAATGACCATGAATGTAAAAGACGTTTATTATACACGATTGATTTTTAGGATCTTCATAGCAGAATATGGCAAAATAGACTTTACACCCAAAAAAATTAACTGCAGGTGAACCCATGCATTTTCATATACATATACTGACTGCAGGATGCACGCAAGTAATGTATAGTAGAACGAACTATAGAGTCGATGTTAAGAAGAAAATTTGCACAAAGCTTGAGAACTCTTTTTGAGGGGTCAATCCATTTGAAATGACCTCAGAACAAAGATGTTTGGATTTCCTAATTATCTTGATATCAAATGAAGGAGTAGGAAGTCTGAGAAACAATAAACAAGTCATAATATAGCGTTTACTATGACATATGTGATGAATAGTTCTCTTGAACGAATCACGATGACGAATGCATAATTATGGCGGTGTTAAAAAAGTGAAAAACAAACAATGGATTCTTTCTACTCATTTCTTGCTGTTACGTTATGAAGACTTAACTTACAGGGTCGAATACTATGGCTTTTATATACTGCTCCGGTATAACAAACAAACGATTTGAATTAATTCTCTCCAGTTCAATATATATAATAATTTGTACCGTTTAATAAATATGCATGCAATTCAATCACTTCTATTCTTCTCTTTACTTTTGCTAAGTTTTGCTCATGAATCTGCAGCTCAGTACCAGTGACGATTCCTTCTTTATTTGTCTTCTTCACCATGACGTGGTAATGTATATTTTTATAATAAACATAAAGTTGTTCGCACTCAAAAGTTTGTGATAATAAATGTTTGCAAATCTTGTTTGAAGAAGTTACGATCATTCATAGTTGCTTTTTTAGCGTAGGCCAATTGTTATCTACGAAATTAGCAAGACAAAAGTGGCCATTTTGCTTCCATATGGATGCCTTAACGATTTTCTCCATCAGAAAGCACCGAATCAATAAAACATACAATTATTTACAAACTATTTATCATAAATACTCCTTTTAAGTAAAGATTGCTGTTTTGATCCTTGCGAATTTCGTACATACAAATGAATGCATCGCCCAGTGGCCTCATAAAATTGATCTCAGATGTCGGCTCGTGAGTACAATAGTCATGAACGATGTACTCACGTGTTTTTAGAATTAACCTGTTTGCACGTAGCTATATAAATCAATAAGAAATTGTTTCTGAAGCATATGTACTGAAAATACTTCAACTATGATCGTTACTATATCTTGGAGAAGGCAAAAGCTAGAGGTTTTATGAAAGATAAAAAGTAAAAGCAATTTGCCAATGCTACGAATTTTCCTATGTAAAATCGAGTAATATCTAACATAAACAGCTGCATGTACATAATTTGTAATCACAGATACAGTACTAGACAAAAATTGATGAGTGCATAAGTGTTGAAGAAAACAAAAATTAACTTCATCATGTATAATTAGCGACTTTTAATTAATTTGTCATTCAATTACGAATCAAAAACACTGTCTGATAGCACACTTTGACTTGAAAGAGTTCACAAAGTTTTGAAGTTTGAATATGCCTAGCTTACGCAATCTTATTTACAAGATCTTTTAGAATTAGCATCTTCATTCATTATAATTCATTGCTTCTAAGTAAATCTCATATCAAAGTGAGATCCCCTATGAGTGCTGCTGGACCAGCTGGAGCAAACCTGGTCATGCTTGTAATCCTTGACGTATAATCTTAAGTCTTCGCGCGTGTTACTTGCCTGTCCATGTGTTGCAGTGATTGCATGCCAAAAAGCTCGTACGTATACACAGTTATTGACGAGTTCTATTGCAAGTTTTCTCCAAAAGGGGAATGTAATAAAGTAAAAAACTGAGGAACGCACAATCTCTTCAAGTAATACACTCAATCAATATTTGAATACTCTACTTAAATCTAGTCGGTGGACTGAATTCAAGATAAGAAAATAATACAGGATTATGTATTCAATGAGACAGTCAGAAGCGAGAGAAATATCAGTAAATACATTTTGTCGATCATGCCCGTTTGTCCCCGAATTGAATTTTCTTTTCCATTTTCACTCCGAAAATACAACAAAGATACACGCAAGATGCACTTAATAACAATACTTCGACTTGTAATTTGTCGATCTGTTCAGGAGAGTCCTTTTCCAGAAAAGGGTTATAATCAGTCAGTAATACCAAAATACCATTTGTTATGGTAAGGTAGGAAGCAACAGCGCAGAAACATCTTTGTCGTTGCCAAACAGAAAGATAATCATTTCTACTTTGGTGATGTTCTACACTTCTCCAAGCGATTTCGGTTCTCAAAAGATTATGATAAAATCACATTTAAGTCTCTCTTCATAAAGATCCCTACATAAATTTGGACGAACTACAAAAGAGGTGCCGTAAAATGACATGTGCAGCTCTATTGCAGAACAGAGCAATTGTGGTGTCGTGCTGGAACACTTTTTAATTGACATTTTTGACACGTGGATACATGATTTCCCTACATGCATATAAACTCTCTATTTTTAATTTGTTGTTAGCTACGCTTTTTCACGATTTTTGTGGGACAATCGTTACTATAGGATATGATTAATGACGCCAGTGCACTACACAGCAACTATGCTTTAACCGTCCTCTAAATTGTGTGTATGAACTTATGATCTCAGTTCTAAATAAGGAAGATTTTGTTTTCTTTTTCCACTTGGATAAAATTACAGTAGTACAAAAATGAAAAAGGGTTTTCAATTAAGATTCGATTTTCACCTTGGTGCAAAGTGAATGTATATTACGCCACTTGTATATATACATCTGTCACGTGCATTGTCTTAAGAGGGCAACAAAGACATCCGATATAATCATCAACGAGTACAATAAGAACACGAGTGCAATCTGATATACATAACTCGATACATTTGGTATAGCGTTTTAGAAACACATACACTAATAGGATTATAAGAAAGAAACGTTTTCAACGAATATATTGATATATGGATTTTCTACAATATAAAGGGTTTTTTGAAAGTCTTGTTCATTGGGCGCGCTATTGCAAAAGTTCTTCAAAAGTTCTTTAAAAATTCTTCAGTTTTTATTGGATTGCTGATATTATCTATATGACTGCATAGGCAGGAGCTGCACCTAGTAATATGAAATTAGGAAATGAAAACATGATGAAAAGTTTGTGTATAGCTCTGAGCCTAAGGCCGGAACAATTATCCAGTAGAGTAGTAATGAGTAGAGTAGGAGCTCTGAGCGATTTCAAAATAGCATCAGAGAAAATTCCTCTTATTCTTGGCAATACATCTACCCGTCTCTAATTGGGCTGAGACGTTTGATTATTCCAAATTGTGAAACTCGATCTAAGCACAGATGAAATTGCCAAATAATTTGTATTCATACATAAAAAAGAACAATTGCTAATAAACATCTGTCTTTGTATTGAAATTTATTGTTGTTGGAACCCAACACTTTACTTCAATTCATAGTTCAATACGTTTTTGATTTAGTAGAACTATATTAATATATTGCAAGACGATGTTTCTCTAGAAAAAAATTGCAAATTTACAGTGCCTGAGATTATTCTGTGGCCTCCAATAACGGGTTGTGCATGCCCTGTGATTAAATGATAAATACAAACAAGAGGTTAGGAAACAAATGATAAATACAAACAAAAAAACGGACAGAATTTTATCAAATGCATACTTTTCTAACTACAATTTCTTCACAAAACTGGGTTGCGTGCGTTAGTACTGAATGGCGACAATTTTGCCGTAAAGTATGATATAGTCCCTTTGAATTTGTAAACAATATTAAAACAAGCGAATAAAGATACAAACGAACAAAACAGTCGCTGATTTAACTTAATTTTCAAAGTAAACACGAAGCTCGGCAACAGCAGCTTTGATGCAGTAAAAAATTTCTTCTTTATTCCAAAGGGAAAAACTAGACTTAAATTAATTTGCAACACACACCAGGAGATTGTAAAGATTTCTGACAAAGACCTAGTTCCCTCCCCTCTCATCTCATGATATCACATTGGATTCGGCAA
>JAOBYK010328690.1:0-41121 GCA_025434845.1 Phenganax subtilis | reverse complement strand
TGAGCCTTGTACAGCGGTTACTACCCAGCAGATAGGTAACGTGTCCATGGCAACTGACGTAATGATTTGTCAAAATCCGCCATGTTTTTGGCTTCACTTTGTTGACTGGCGAAAGATTGGAGCACGCTCTCCAGGTATATTGTATAGCTCAGTGGGTCCTACTAACTATCACCACTGCTTGTCACACACAGCTTATCTAACCTCGTGAAAAACATTGAATCCCCTGTTTTGGTCTGCCGCTTTGCCCATGCAAGATTTCTACACAATACATTGAAAGACTCGCAAGCAATGTTTTACGGGGTGGTAAAATGCTGCAAATCACATCTTTTATTCATAGTTTTATTTTCATGCTCTTCAGAAAGGATTAAGTTTACTATTAGTGCAATCAAACTGCCTTAGATGAAAAAATAACAAAGCGGAATAGCTGACAATGGCCCGAGATGAAAAAATAGTGCCGAAATTGGACAAAGTTCAGGTTTTGCATAGTAAAAAGCTGCACAGCTAGGATTTACTCAAGACCCAGTTAAAACTTGTTTAAAAGGTAGTTGACACCATTATGTCTACAATGACCCAGATATTCCGAAAAATTTCATCGCGATCTGTCACAACAGTAGAGTAAAGTGGTGAATTCAGCCAAATTATTCCATTTATAGAGTTGAGCACACTGCAGAATATTATTTGGGTACCAGAATGTCAACTATTTTATCCCAAAACTGTGATAATCTACTTAAACAAGTCTAGATTATGTTTCTATAAAAAGATTTAGAAAAAAACTTGATAAAAGTCCACTGCCATTTATCTGAAGTTGTATGCCACAAATTGACATATGGCCATGGGTATTGCATGTTCATTGTTCTGTAAAATATCAGTGATACGCATTTCACACTTACCACTAAATACCCCCAAAGCACCATCTGTGAATTATTTAAGAACCTCAGAATAACCAGAGCTATTATGGTAAGGAAGATAGCACTATGGCAAAAGCCTTGTTTTGGGGTGTGGTCAGGTTTGGCGTTTCACCCCTGGACTGGGGTTACGGCAGCGTTACCATGTTGGTTGCCATGGTAAACTTGCTCTAAAACAGTAGGGACTATCTGTCCTAAATAAAATGCATACAAACTCATATACATTTCCTAGACTATCAAATCAATGCAACCAAAGGACGACAAATGTAGCTACTAAGTGCATATGCAATGAATTTTAAGACCTCTTTTTCCTTAGCTGAAATAAATAGTTAGCATTTTAAAAGCAATTTGACATATGTACGGCTGTCATGTTTTGAGTAGAAGCACTCGAATTTTAACAAGAAACTTCATGATCAGAAGCAAATTTTAAAGCTGCCATCTTGATACAGCACCATCTGATACCTACGATGGCGATGCTAGTAGTTCGGTAACAAAGGGCAAAGTCGTTTCTCATCCTTATGATGATGAACCACCGATAGAATTACGTCAGAATGAAAATAAAAGTCCAGATGATACTGACGGAATACTGCCATCCACGTTTGAACGAAGATGCGATGCCAGAATACCCTTAGATTAGTGGTTGATATTGTGTAAAAACAACTGATATAACCTCGTCAAACTTACTTCAACAATGTTGTTTTGCCAATACATTTTGGCAACAATTTTACAGGTCAAGTTGTAACATACAGAGTGCATGGAGATACAGTTCACTCTTCTATACCAAAATATGTATGTGCTGATAATCAATGCTTTATAAAATATATTACACAAACATATATGCAAGTTAACTATATTTTTGTAGGTGCAGTTGCCATATTTGCCAAACAGAATTGTTGGATGCGACAGTAGAACATTGGTGCTGCATGGAGAGCATACAAGCCTCAAAACAATGATATTGGATGGTGGTATTGAGCACATCTGCTCCATAACCCTACATGCTGACTTTGGCTCAATGAACACTCAGGCAGTATTGGAGAATGTTGGTCAACTCAATGATAAGAATGGCCACTCGTATTGGATATGTGATTCATGATTTTTGAACTGCTCAAAGTAACAGCAAACATAATTGATACTTTTTTCAACCCTTCATTCACGAATACTGACACCCAAAAGTCACTTACACGCGATGATTTATTTAGATAATTAAGAGGCATTCCCTATAGGTGGCTTATTAAATGCATGATCGGACTGTTAGGATGGGAACACACATAACCATTGGCTGCTTAAGCCTATTATTTTATTAGAAAAGAACACCAAACAAGAAATGCTAAAGGCCTTATTTCAGCTGAGCACCATCAATTCAATAAGAATATAATTATGTGTATCATTGTAATATTTTTTCTACAAATAAACATATTCCAAATTGATTCTATAACATATAGAAAAGAATAGCTATGAAAACGAAATAAGTATACCAGCAAAATTTAAAGTTCTTGACATTTTACCTTATTTACAAATTATCTAAACAATCCATCACCATCAGATTGCAATACACAATAAACTTTAACCAGGTTTATGGTGCAGATACTTTTATTGCATATTCTCGAAGCAGAGAGTTGCAGTTTGTCACGGCTAGTGTATGATTTCCATAAAAACAAATTCTAAACTACTTTTATACTAATTTATTTTATTATTGCACGTGATCTAAAGCTGCAAGTAATTAAAAAAATTAGTTTGTTTGAGCTATTTGTGAAGATATATAATAAACAGGTTTGCATATCCTGCAATGACAATGGAGGTTTTCCAACAACGTTAGGGTTCTCCATCTTCAAAGTGGGCTGAACAAAGACAACAGAGCGCAGAAGCATAAAAGAGCAGTCTGCGTTTACAGACAAAATTCGCCCACTTTCTTCTTCTTTTAGGATCTGTTTCTTCTTTACGAAACAGATGCATAGATATATTTTGGTCTGTTTATTATTCGAGAAAGTAAGAAACACCAGAAAAACAGTGTTTTTAACTGTGATAGCTTTTTTCAATATTACTTGAATAAGCCAAGATGAACTCTGTTCATCTGATGAAGTCACACGTGCTGGAGCCAAAGTTCGTGCAGGAAGTGCCAAGAATTGCAACTTTGGAGAGCTATATAATCACTTTGATTGAAGGTAGCTATTTTCATTACTAGTTGAATAAGCCAAGATGAATTGAGTTCATGTTATGAAGTCACATAGCGCTGGAGCAAAAGTTAGCACAGGCAGTGCCAAAAATTGTAACTTTGGAGAGTTATAAAATCAGTTTGACTTGACAAATTTTAATTTTATTTCGGCAAACATATCAGGAAAGTAAATACTTAAAAATTAGCCAGTCAAAAAAAGGCCTGAAAATTCGTTGCATAGGCACTTCAAGAGCTCAACTCAATCAATCTAACTTCAAAACAAATGTTGGATGATAAAAAAGCATAAAAATTATGTAGTGCCTAGCACACACACATTCTGCTTCGTGCATGGCTAGCTAACCATAAAAACGAAAAAGATTCAAGTGAAACCAGCTACAGTCTGCAAGGAACTAATTTCCAATCTTATATAGGAAATTAAAATGCTGAAAATTTAATAAACATTTTTATTTAAGACTTATTTGAAGATTTGTCTGTAAACAGCTCTCATTTTTCAAGTCATTTAAAAACTTTGCTTTGTGTGTTTTAATCTAAAACTAAATCAGGCACTCCTAGTTCATTTGTAATAAATCCATACCAGTCTACATCCATAAAGGGTATACAAAAGGTACTCTACGGCTGATGCTTACCCTCCTTGCTTGAAAAGATAGCCTTCCTTGCTTGTGTGGCGAGACTAAACAAAGAGACAATACATGCTAATAAGGAGTTTGCTTCTGCTGAATTTCAATAGAACAAGGCAACTCTAATTAGTAAAACAAATTGGATGTCGGAAAGCAATACTTCAGAAGAAGCAGAGAAACAAATAAAATTAACACATCCACTACATTTACTCCATGTAGTGGGAAAAGGATTCATACTAAAATAGAGTTCCCAATTATGCTGTACATAAGATGATGGCTTTGCAATGGATGAAATATATATAAACTTAATGAAATGTCATTGGCAATAGAATAGCAACTGGAAGTGCAAGATTTCAGAAAATGAATGGTGTTCAACAATAACATGCATGTATGAATGAAAAGTTTTGCAAGATCGATTGACAGCTGGCCAATGGCTTTAAATAGCAAGGTTTAGCAGAGACGACACGGCATGAACGAGGACGTGAAAGTGGAGTGGACAGGTGCGTGATATGCCCCCATGTATAGATGTGCCATGATATTTTTACACCATTTTCATATCCTCGTTCACATAGTGTCCTGTTCGCTAAACCTCGCTTATGTTAGAGTTTTGAAATTTGCCAGAATAAATTTTGTATGCAAAGGTGTTTGAGCAGTTGTTGAAGCTGCAGAAAAAAAGCAACATGATACAACATGACTGTTTCATAGCATACTACCATTACGACATGGTTGTTTAATTTTATATTTACCCACCCCCCTCAGGATGTTGTGGACTAATTTTTAGAACTCTTTCTTTCAAAATTTCAATGTCAGCTGCAATATAATCGTCTTCTCCGATACAATTTAAAATTTCAGCAAAGTGTTTGTCTTCTCTTCGTCTCATAACCTCTGATAATTCAAACTATTGAAAATGCTGTTGCCACAGGTTGCTACCAATGCAGAATATCCATCTTTTGAATTCTCAAATATCCAAACATATACAGGTTTCAGTTGAAATAAATCGCAAACGGTTATCATGCTAATGCAGCCAAATGGTTCTTTTGTGCCCTTGACTTGTTGCAATCTTAAGTCCAGAAAGTTAGACATACCACTGCCTGTATAGATAAAAATTACGTAGATAAAAATTACTTTTATCCCGAGTAGTTGAGATCTTATTGCATTCAGTCTGTCTTTATCTACTGTACAATCATAAAATTCTCTGTTTGTCGGAATTTTAAAGGCAGAATGAAGTGTATTTTCTCTTATGTTGAATGCAGTTTTGCCTCATGGAGCTACTTTTACAATGCTGACCTCCTGAGGATCATTCTGAGGTTGAGAATTTAAATCTCTTATAAGAGCTTCAAACAAAGCATTAGTGACAGAAGTTTTACCCACACCAGTGCCTTCATTTAAAAAAGTCTCATTGGTAGTTTATGAGTCTTGACAGAGTTCAGGACATGGTAAAAGAACTCTTTTTGTTCAACGTTAAGTGATTGCACAAGTTTTCTAAATTCATCATCATTCAGTCCTTCTACATCAATTTCTTCAACCATCGTTTGTTCATGGATATATACAGATATCATTCAGGAGGTTGAATTGAGCATGTTGTTCATCTTTTCCACAATCAAAGCATCCAAATAATTCGCTTTCTTTACACCTAATATGTCTGTTTTGCTCATCATGGTATTGTGTATTTGCAGCGACTACATATTCTTCACTTTCAATATCTTGTACTGCCTGATCAAGGACTTTGGTGTAATTCACATATTGTTTCCTGTTTAGTTCTGTCACACTTTTAACAACTTCAAATCAATCCTGGTAAGCTTGAAAGTCTTGCAGAAGATCTGTTTTTTATTTTTCTGTATAATTTCAAATTTCCTTTGCCAGGTCATTTGTTTAACCTCAATGTCAGCATAATCTTTGCTCTCCATAAGAAGACCAAGAATTTTAATCAAATGAATCCATCATGTTTCAGCGGTTGAAAAATACCATCTTACTACACATGAATAATTTTTACTCTACATTAACATCTTTAATTCAGCACAAATTTTTGTGAGATAATAAAACTAGCCAGCACAAAACAGAATGCAGAAACTATCTATTTTCACATGAAATTCACACAATCAAGTAATAAATGACATATTTCACTAAAATGAAGCAATGGCTCTATTTAAAAAGCATTGTCGCAGATATAGTCATCAATTTTAATGTCTGCTCATACATTTTCCTGGAACCAGTGGTTTGAAAGGTGACTAGCGTTAGCCACTGGATAGCAATTTTTTGTAGCTTTCATAAAGTTTTCAATGATAGCTGAACTATAAACCTGATGATTGAGTTTCATAGATTAAAGAGCTAAGTTTGGTATTGTTGACCAAAGTGGAAATTTTGAGATTTTTTGTCCAGTTTTATGAATCTTGAAAAATTCACTACCTGATGGATAGTGCTATCCAACATTCAAACAAACTGCCCCAGACTCCCACACATGGAAACATTCACCTTCATTACAACAACATTGCTTCCACAGAGGCAAAAACAAGTCATACCAAATTCCAAAAGAGTTAGTGGATAACTCTTTCTTCGTTTGTTAACGCTTGTCAGACAAAATTATATCCAAAACAACGATAACACAAATAGGATGACAGCTACCTTTCCACAATAGTGTTTCCCAGTTTGTCCTGGGCTTTGAGGAGTATTTCTATACACACCCTGGATAACCTCTGCTTAAGTCTTTTATATATTATTGAAAAACTCCTTAATGTATGTTTGGCACATCTGAACTGATTGTGGTTTCCTTGAGTCTATTGCATGGGCACTAAACTTGGATTGCATCAAAGTATCTATTCATTCCAACCATCTCTTCCATCCATCCATTCCAAAGGACAAAGCTAGACTGCACCAGTGAAAGATGGTTAGAAAAGATGATTGGAACAAAAGAAAACATTGGTCCCAATCCAAGATTAGTGCCCACAAAAAAAAGCACAATTTAAGAAGCACCAAACATATCTTTAAAGATTTATTCAATAATATATTATAGACTCAAGCAGAGGTTTTTCTAGGAGTGTATTGAAATACCCTTCAAAGCCCAGGACAAACTAGGAAACTCAATTGTGCAAAGATAAATGTCATACTATTTGTGTTACCAATGTTTCAGATATCAATTTGTCTGTCTCTCATCACCAAAAGGAGAAAGATTTTTTCAATAACTTTTTTGGAAATTGGCATGACCTGTTTTTGCCTCCTTGGAAGCAAATGTTTTTGTAATGAAACCGAATGTTCCACATGTGGGAGTCAGGGGCATATTTCTTCTCGGGTATGTTACCACAATCCAGTCCTCTCCATCATCTTTTGTACTATTCGCATCCTGTATAACAGGCATCTGCTTCATCATATTTTTAGTGTCTTCCTCTAAACCTTGCGACGGTTGAGTTCTGTTGATACATTGTGTGTCCATACAATCAGGTCTGTTCTCAACTGCTGTATCGGTATAACATGGCTTCAATCGGTTAAAATGAACCACCAGCCTTTTCGTTTTGTTGGATGCTAATTCAATCCTGTAAACGACATCTGAAATTTTCTTTACAACAATATAAGGTCCTAGCCATGGACAAGAGAATTTGAAATTCTTGCCTTTTTTTACAGATAGTCCATGCAACCGTACTTCATCTCATACTTTGTATGTTGCTTCTTTTGCTTTTGCGTCGTAGTAATCTTTGTACCGATTACATGCTTTCTGCTTGTTCTCCCTCGTTTACTCGTATGTTCTTTCAAAACGTTCCTTCATCTAATCGACGAACTCCGATCTTGTTCCCTGCGATCCTTCAGCAATTGCTGGTGCCACTAAGTCACTTGGCGGCCTTGCTTCTCTCCCAAACATCAGACAATGGGGAGAAAATCCAGTCGAACTATGTACAGTTGCTTGTACGATAGTAAGGCTTGGGGAAGCCACAAATCCCAATCATCTAGCCGTTCATTAACTAACTTCGAAAAAATGTTTTTTAAAGTCCTGTTCATTCTATCAACCATCCCATCACTTTGAGGATGATAAGGTGTTGTCCTGGTTTTCTTTATTCCTAAGATATTGGTTATCTGTCTGAAGACATCACTCTCAAAATTTCTTCCTTGGTCTGTGTGCAGTTGCTGCATGAAACCATATCTACATATCCATTCGTCCACCAACCTTGGAGCGATTGTCCGCGCTTCCTGATTAGGTATAGCGTAGGCTTCTGGCCATCTCGTAAAGTAATACACGGCGACTAGAATCTATTGATTCCCATTCTTAGAGTTGGGTAGAGGACCAATTATGTCGACAGCAACACACTCCACAGGATAACCCGATTGCTCTCTGATCAAGGGCATCTAGGTTTCTTTACTGGTTCATTTCATTCTGTGCATTTGCGACAATTTTTGCCGTGAAGTTCGACATCCGTTTCCCAACTGGGCCAATAAATCTTCTCTTGATTACTTCCTTCAATCTAGGAGAGCCCAAGTGACCAGCAGTAGGAATACCATGGGTACACTCCAAAGCCTCATTTCTTAACTTTCGCAGTATGCATACTTGCGGATGTCGACCATCCCCTCTTTCATTCTCAAAACGCCGATACAGCAGACCATCGACTAGTGATATCTGATCGAATTTATTCCAAAGTTTACCCATCGTAGGACCCATGCTTGAAGTCGTCTCTCTAGGTACCTGTTGTCCATCTCGTAGCCACTTGATCACGAGTCCAAGTTCTGGATCTTCATATTGATAGAACATCAAGTTGTCGTTTGTGACACGGTGATGCCACAAATTCAATGCGTCTTCGTCCTTGGAGACACTACACACTTGACAAGCTTTTGACTGAGGTAAAACTGCTTCTGTTGAAGAACTTTCGCATGGAATGCATGAAACACCATCAGCATTGCCATGTTCATGTCCTGGCCGGTGCTCTATTTCAAAGTTAAAAACAGCCAGTTGTTCTATCCAACGTGCCACTTGTCCTTTAGGTTGCTTAAAGTTCTGAATCCACGGTAGAGCATTATCGTCTGTATGGACCTTAAATTGTTTTCCAATTAAATATGGTGAAAAATGGTCCATTGCCGTGACCAAAGCCAGTAGTTCCTTCCTGGTGGTGCTGTAGTTCCTTTCCGCTTTCGATAACGATCTTCCGGCATACGCAATCACTTTTTCTTCTCCATCAATGTGTTGAGATAAGACTGCGCCAATCCCGCTATTGCTAGCGTCCATATCCAAAATAAACACAAGGTCCTGCCGCGGGTATTCCAAAAAGGGGGCCGTTGTCAACTTCTCCTTCAACTTGTCAAACGCTCTCTGACAATCATCATTCCAACTGAAGCTCATTCCTTTCCTTTTTAAGCGATAAAGTGGTTCGGCTATTTTTGCATAGTTGCGGATATACTGTCTGTAATAGCCTGTGCAGTCAATAAAGGAATGCAAATTTGTCAGGTTGCTGGGGGCAGGTCAATCTTGCAATATTTTCACCTTCTCTGGATCAGCTAAAATTCCTTCTTTACTCACAATGTGACCCAAAATAGCATTCTTTTCCTAAACTAATTCGCACTTCTTATGATTCAACTTTAATCCAGCAGCTTCAAGTCTTCCAATACATTCTCGAGACGCTGATTATCCTCTGCCAATGTCCGTCCTACCACCACAATGTCGTTCAAATGAACCAAGCTATGCCCGTTAAGAATCATATTCATCGCACGTTGAAAGGCTGCAGGCGCAGTGGTTAGCCCAAAGGGCATTCGTTTGAACTGACAGTGTCCATCGAGAGTAGAAAATGTGGTCTTTTCTCGGTCTTCTTCCGCAACTTTGATTTGCCAATAGCCGCGTACAAGGTCTAAATGTGTAAAGTAGGCCATTCCAGATAATGATTCCAAGATATCACCACATCTAGGGAGTGGAAAAACATCTTTCTTCGCAATTGAATTAAGTTTACGGTAATCAATACAGAAACGTTCACTACCGTCCTTTTTCTTCACTAAAAAAACGAGAGCTGACCACGGAGATGAATATGATCAATCACATCGCTCATCAGCATCGACTCTACTTCTTTCTGCACAACTTCTTGTTTATGAAATGGTAACCTGCGAGGTGGAATTGTAATCGGATGATGGTCACCAGTATTGATAAAATGTTGAACATCTTTAGCTTCACCTAAGTCCACCTTATTTCCTGATATGATTCCACTATGACGCGTAAGTATTTGATAGACACTCTCTTTTTCGTTATCGGTCAGTGAATCGTTCTTGATTGGAAATAGTTCTTGGATTTTGAGCGAGCAATTGTTCTTCCCTGAATCAACTGTTGCGGTCGAACAAAGTCCTCTGACCTTTTTTTCCACTCAATTAGCAATGACATGTCCCGAAGTGAAATAGCAATTTTTCGTATACGTGTCATTCTGCTCAACTAATGGAAAAAGCTGTCCAACACTACTTTCCCGGTATATTCTTCTATTTAGAGGCGCTAAATTGAACAAACGAACTGGTATCTCTCCATTTTTCATTGTTGCCGCCACCTTCAATGTGCCATTTCTGTAAAGTTCTTCAAAACTCGACATAGGCTCCAATACACCAGCTTCCCTGTTTTGAATTGATCCATTTTCCACCTTGCACGAAATGGTAACCATTGAATGGGCTGGTATAAGAATCGAGTTTGCAACAGTGACCCGGCATACTTTATGATCGTTAGAATACAACAGAGTCTCTTCTTTTCTCCCAGTTTTTAGTTGTTTTTTTTTTAAATCCACCATGCATCTTTGAGGTTTCAGAAAGTCAATGCCGATTAGCATAACTTGTGTGTGGTCGTAGCAAATTAGGACGTCACAGCAAATTGTAGTACCGCACACTGTAATGTCCACTTCAGTGCTTCCAATAATGTTTAAAGGCATGTTATTGGCTCCCAGAATTGTTTTTTGTCACATGTGTAACTAGCGTCTCCTTCGTGCGCACTCGAGCAAGCAAATCCTCATGCATAATAGTCACGGCAGCGACAGTGTCGACCAAAGTCTACGTAGTGTCCATTATTCGACAGTTTACAAATATTGTGCTGTCATCTGTTGCGCTAGATATCTTGCTTATTTCCAAAGTTTCTTGAATATACGGCTCAGGCGAGGTTCCTAGCGTGACCCCGCCCTGTTGGAGTTTTCCTGGTTCGGGGCACGAGATCGACAATCTCTTGCATAATGGCCATATTTTCCACATGTGTAGCACTTAACATTTGCTTTCCTTTTTTTGAGACTTTCAGAATTGTCCATAACCAAGGAATTCATTCATTCCAATAGTTGTGCTTGCTGGTCAAAATAGATCTTCGCCCACGTAGGTATCAGCTTGTCTCTCTTGGCGCACGCCATATTCAAACCAGCGGTTTCTTTCTTGTTGCTATGGTTTTCTACCGTTTTCGCCATATGGATTCTTGCATTGTTTTGCTTTTTCAGCAAGATGAATACTTTCCAATCGCGAGGCGACGTTTACAGCTTCATCCAAGGTTTTTGGATGGCTTTGACTCACGCCAACACGCAATTCTTTAGTGTCAACGGTGTGGATAAACTGATGAACGAGCTCTTCTTCAACAAACGAATATCTTTGTCTTGATATGCCAAGCCAGCAAGTTGTCTCAAATTGGTCGCCAAATCCACGATATTTTCACCATTCTCTCGTCTTCTGGCACTGAACAATAGCTTATGCACCTTTCGTTGTCGCTCGAGCTGAAGTTTAGCTTGAAGGGCCTTCACCATAACATCAAAACTCGTTTTTTTGTCGTCGTGCAATGACAAATAAATTTGTTGTGCCCTGCCACGAAGAGAAACAGCTAGTCATTGAGAGCATTGGGTATCACGCCAGTTGTTCATCTCGGTGCATAACTTGAGATGACTGATCCAGTCACTCCAAGAGCCTTCAGAGTAATTATCTGGTTTCGCTTTCGAGTTATTTGGCTGAAGCATAGCAATACTGGTCATTGTTGTTGATGGCGTATTCGTCTCACCATCTGATTTTTGCGTCTCGTGGACAAGTTTGGTGAGTGTTTGAACCTCTAGTCTCAACTCTTCTTGTTCTGCCATTGTTCACTGCTGCCACCAGTGTAACGAACATAATTTATTACCAGGGAAATAGAAGTATACTCTCTAGTCTAGTAAAGATCTCTCATAACAACTCTGCAGTTCGTCAGCAATTGCATGATAATGTTCGTAGCCTGACTGTTCAAAACTATAACTGTCTTTTTTATATATTCTACACTTTAAACTATGAAAATGAATCATAGTTTTATGCTACAGCTACTATTGAAAAGTTTATGAAAGCTGCAAAAAATCACTAAGCAGTGGCTAGCACTATTCACCATTCGAACAACTAGCTCCAGGAAAATGTATGAGCAAACATTAAAAATGATGAAAAGATCAGCAGCGATGTTTTTAAATAGTGCCAATGCTTCAGTTTAGCAAAATATATAATTTGTTCCTTGATCGTGTGAAAAGTGTCAAGTCATATATGCAACATGCTATCGTATCTAATTACAAAACATTCTAGAACGTAAATAGTTGACATTTTGCTGACTCATGATTTTTGCTGAGACATAGTGATTGCATGTAACTCCTAACTATTTTTACTTCATTAGCTAATAACATTAAATAGATATAACGTAATGCTTCTAGTCATGGCCTATATAAGCGAAGTCTACAGAATTCAGGGAGGAGAAGAATAATTCATAAGAAGAAGTATAGTCACTAGAGAATGCTGGATTTTGCGTATAGCAAATCAAATTGTATAGGCAGCGTTATTCCCGCTAGACACTTTCTTGGGGAATTGTTATTTAACAAAACTATTGCTGGATAACTTCATTGGTTGCTCAAAGAGAACTATTTTACAACACAACAAATCTGTGGAATATAAGCCGAGCTGGGTTCTGTCAGAGTCGCTTTTACTGTATTGCTAACAGCTAAGCTTTCCATAAGATTGTTCTTATTCTTTAATTGTTGTGTTTTCCAAATATATTCTCTATATAATTTAATAGTTTAATGTTTTCCAATTTCTTGTTACGGACTGCAACGTAACAACTGTATGTGAAAAAGATAGTTTCTCCATTCTGTTTTTTACTGGTTGGTTAGCATTTCCTAAGGAAATGCTACCTGCCTTTTCTAGAAGTTGTGTCGTTTAGTAATTTAAATGTGAGTATGGTTCTCACTATGTAGGTAAAACAACCCAAAGGCTAGGTGACCGAGTCAATCAGCAGACTTAACAGTAAAAAAACAGCCCAGCAGAAGCTGTAACTCTTCCAAACTAATTTATTGCGACTCGGCCATAGGTAAACATTTGCTGTTAAATGATTCTTGTGCCCAAGCATACATGAGCTCCCAATTTAGCAATCCAGAAAAATGCAGAATGCCTTTTGCCTTGAAGACAATGACAGCTGTTCACATTAAGCTCAAATATATGGATCTCTCCCTCATCAGAAATTGCACCCGAAAAATCTCTCAATACCTTAAACAACTTGTGAAATTTGGGAGCCACTGGGAAACCATTGAAACCAACAACTTAACGTCCCAAAAAGACCCTACACCAAAACCCTACAAAAGTTCAGCGGTCAACAAATTTACTTGCCCAGGATGTAGTACTTCATATGTTGGGAAAACTGATTGACGCCTTTACACCCGCGTTTTACCAAGCACACTAAGTCAGAGAAATCAGAAATCTATAATTATATACATAATTGTAAACACTTTCAACATTCTTTCTTTGTTAAATCTACCTGCTAATCTGCTAAATTATGAGTATTGTACTAGCTTAGTTGAATTTATCTTTGATAACTGCTATACAATTGACTGTTCTAACAACTTGTCCCTGTTGCTATTTAAAAAAGCTTATCACATTCATTGATTGAGTCCGCCTTTGAATCACGGTGCGCGTGCATCAAAAGAACTAACAATTTTCCCTTAAATTACGCAAGCAAACTTTGTGTTTTGTGAGCTTATATATAGTTAATTTTTGAAAAGTTTTCAGTATTCTACTGATGATAACATGTAACGCTTGTCAAAACGTTTAGAGTAAAATGTTTACTATTTACGGAGGGTCCATTGTTTTGTGTTTAATATGGATCTTGGTCGGCAGAAAGAATTTGTTTTTAACTTAGCGTTGTTTTGACACCTTTCTATTCAAGTGCAATAACTTCATCGCGTCCTGCTCCTTTTTTCAGACTCTTTGGCAATGCATCCTGTTAAGGTTGCATATTATAAGAAAGGTGTTTTCTTATAGTTTTAGTTCTTATAGTTCTTATAGTTTTCTTATAAGGCCCGTTTCATTGTTAGTTTTTTCATTATAAGGCTGTAATTCTGTTATTAGTAGTTTGTACGGTTTTAGGCTTCAACTAATAAGGCTTGTGGTATACAGCATGGCCTCTGGAATTCCTCATTGCTTTGAGTTACAAGAGAACAAACTCATTTGGAGTGGCGATTTAGACAAATTAAAGGTTTTTGAAGCGGAAGAGTTAAACGTAAATGGCAAATAGAAATTGCCATCAGGTGGACGTTGGTTATTTAGTAGTGATGCTTTAATAATAACCTGGTACAGTAAAACCAAAACTATCCTATTTCAGGGCTCTCGCGGTAGTGAAGTCTCTGAATTTTTAAAGAAAAACAGCGGTAATAAACGTGGTTTTGATGAAACAAACCTAGATCAAAGCAGTCTTGGCCCTTAGGTCGGCAAGCATCTAAACAAGCACGTTTACAGAAGAAGAATGAAGAAGAAATTGTGTCAAATGCAACGATAGACTTTACTGCTAGTGCTGGTAATAGCAAAACAGCCCTAAATCAACGCAGTGCGAATTTCGTGGTGGGTGAAGGACACGAACAAGAATCGTGTTTACAGAACCAGAACAAAGATGACCTTGTAATGAATTGTAAAGACTGTAGCAGACTATCTGTGGAGGTCGCTGAAATAAATTTAGACACGGCCCTTTTATTCCTAAAAGTTAAATCTATCGAAGCCTCAGCTACTTGTGACTGCCACCGTCTACGCAACAAAAATCAATTACTTAAACAAGAAGTTAAATCGCTCAAAGATATGCTATACGAGGTAGGAAATTCAGGATTGTCAAATGACACCACCCGCGATGATATGTAAAACTTATTGATGATCTATAGTCCTATTGACATTAAAGAAACTACCATCCTTAACAATTGTTCGACCTTTTACAAAAATCACCGAACCAAGCCTAATACCTCCCATATCAACAGACCAACTTCATCTAAAGAAATTAGAATTCATGACGATTCTGTGACTATTATAAGTGATCAGTCTAGAGTCATAAACATCAATAAAGATCAGCCAACCGACACTTACATAAATACTTCCCATATCAATGGTTCAACCTCATCTAAAGAAATCAGTATTCATGATGAGTCTGTGGCTATTATACAGGATCAGCAGAGCGTTTTAAACGTCAATCTCGTAAACAGCAGCAAACAAGTTGAAGCAACCAAGCTAAATAGAATTTGTAAAACCATATCATCAATACGTAAAACTAATGACGGTACCTCGGGATTCATTATTGATAATTCTAATCGGTTGCCATCATAACATCCAAAGCACTTAATGCCGTGCCCATTCCTGAGGAAGAGAGGGTCCTGCAGAAAAGGTCCTGTGTGCGATTTTTTACACCCAAAGCATCAATCACATAACAATATGCAACGACCCTTCCATACGACAATGGGCCACACTTCTTCTCCCCCTTTACCCAGTTTTCATTATCCTCCTTTTCCTTTTTGTTTCCCTCTTTTTTGATTTGCTATGCACCATCCAACATTCCAACAGTTCAATTACCCATCTCCATTGATCTCAATACCAACAAGACCCCCAGAAAGACATTGATCGGTAGAAGTAACGAAGGATATATTGAGACGAAAAAAATTCCATAGATTACCTAGTAAGGAAAGTGCACTCTCAAGACTATCCTCTAATCTTGTTCAAGTACCCCTCCCAACCCCGGTTAAAGTTCGCAGCTTGCCAAAGTCATTTGTGCCTTCTATGCTATTATCACACATAATGTCGCTGGCACCAAAAATAGACGAGGTTCATTTTGTATTAAACGATTTAGATGTTGATCTCGGGTGTATTGTCGAATCTTGGCTCCATGAACATATTCACGATAATGTCGTTGCAATCTCTGGTTATAATTTAGTGAGAAAGGACAGAGTTGAAGGTCAACATGGCGGGGTATGCATCTATGTGTGGAAATCAATCAACTATACTGTTCTGGAAAAGCTATCTAACACGAAGTTTGAAGTTATCTGGATTCTACTTGAGCCTTTGTGTCTTCCAAGGGGTGTTACAAACATTAAAGTAGGACTTGCATATCACCCACCTAGCAATGCCCACTCACCCATATCAAACTACTTGTATGAAAGTTTAATTAACATCGAATCAGAGTTTCCAAATTGCAGCATTATGATACTTGGAGACTTTAATAAATTAAACATCTCTAAACTTCGAAATGGATTCAAATTGAAACAGATAGTTAAATTTCCAACACGTGGAAGAAACACTCTTGACCTGGTATCGATGAACCTGGAGCAGTTTTATGATGAAGCAAAAAAGCTTCCACCTTTTGGCCTCTCAGACCATATCACAATCAACCTTCAACCCTTGGCTCGGTCAAGGTTACCAAAAACAAAAGTTCGCATTAAATCCAGAGATCTGAGACGAACAAAACGTCTTGCACTTAGGAATTACCTTAAGGAGGTAAAAGTTGGGGGACTTGTCGACAGTTGAACCTCTTGTGAGGATAAAACCAATCTGTTGGAATTGATTATTAACACTGGTCTTGATGTCATTGCCCCAATTAAAGAAGAAACAAAACATTCCCATGAACCACCTTGGATGTCACTGTCTCTAAAAAAGCTGATAGGCCAATGCCAAAAAGCTCCCCACTGGCGTGACTTGACATCCTTTCGACGCCTTAGAAATCAAGTAAACCGCGAAAGAAAAACGTTGAGACTTAAATACTATAAAGCTAAAGTTAAGCACTTGAGAACATGTGCTCCAGTAGTTGGAGGAAAGAAGTTAGAAAACTAAGTGGTATGTCCAAACAGACAACTCGGCGAGAAGATATTACATCACAATTGGATAATATAAGATACAACCCCAATTCAGGTCTTCTTAGTATGGAGAAATAAAATAAATCAAGCATTTCTCTCACCAATAGCGCAATTCAGACCTTTAGCTCCTACTAGCACGGCAATAACAGCTGAAGAACACTCGGAAATATATTATATCACAGAACTCTCAGTCTTTAACAAGCTTAAGAGCTTAAACCCAAATAAAGCATGTGGTCCTGATGGCATCCCAAGTTGGATCTTCAAAGAAAATGCAGATATTTTGGCTCCTTCTGAACTGACATTATAAATCATTCCATGCAGGAGGTTCAACTCCCAAGCTCGTGGAAATTGGCGAACATTGTACCCATTCCGAAGGAAATCCGAGTCTGTGACATAAATAAACATTTACGCCCAATTTCTCTCACACCTATACGGTCGAAAGTTGCTGAAGATTACACAGTCAAAGACTTTGTTAAACCTGCTGTACTTAAGGAAGTTGACCCAAACCAATATGGAACTATTACAGAAGAGGGCAATGAGAATTATTTTCCCATGGACTCCGTACAAGGATGCCCTTACCACTGCAGGTTTAAAAACGTTGTCTACAAGAAGAGACGAACTCACTGAAAAACTGTTTCAGGCCTTTATGACAAATAAGAACCATAAACTGCGCAGCCTACTTCCTTCATTGAGTAATACTGACATTGACTTACGGAGTAAACGTAAATATGATGTGTTTTTATACACAGCGCTATAGGAATAGTTTTATTACATATAATGCACTGAGAGCCTAGAGTATTCTTATCTATCTATTTATTTATTTTGTTGGCATAAGTAGCTCTAATGCAAAGTATTCAATTTTAATAATATCATAACTTAATACAGCATACGTAAATTTCTTTAAATTTGTAACATATTAGTAAATATACTTAAAATTGTACATAATATATATTATATATCTCGTTTTTTTAGATTGTACATGTAACGTAATTCCGCTTTCGGCTGCAATGTTAGATAATGAACTATTTATCTATCTATCTAACTACACTATCTATCTATCTAGCTATAAATACAAGCTTTTATTCAGCACTCAATTAGCAGATAATACACCTGAAGAGCCGTTGGCCAAAATGTATAGTGTTCCCAAGTCTTTCTCAGTCTTTCTAAAGTCCAAAATTTTTGTTTGCTAAAACAGTTCTTTTCAGAACTAGGCTTTCTTAAACCATTCACCATGGTTAATACATTCCTTTGTGTGATATTACAAAGTTTCAGTTCTATTCCATGATTCTATTTTGTTTCGTTCTCTTTGGAAATCAGAGAAAACCACAGAAACCTGAAGGGGAAATCCAGTTTTCCTATCTCTACATGGGCAGTTTGAGTTTGGCTGATCAGTGCATGAGCATTTGACCGAAACAACAGCGGTACAAATATTTTAAAGAGCAAAAGAAGTAAACTTTGGAGCAACATTTCTCTGAATTGTACACCTATTTCATTTGAGGAGCATTGGATTCTGATAAAGTAAGTTTTTATTTATATCAGGATTTGTTTTTCTGTATGTCTCAGTAGCTTTCTTACTTGACTCCATAACTTCGTCAGGATTTGCTTTTCTGTACGTCTGACTCGCTTTCTTACTGTGTAAGTCTCAGTGGCTTTTCTACTCGACTCCTTAAATTTTTTCAGTGCTTACTTCCCAGTATGCTGCTGATGCTTTATGCCAAGCTTTCTTAATTTTTGTAGAATGGGACTTTCTATAGCTGCTATTATATAGATCTTCAATTTTTTTACTTTCTAATGCACTGTTCTTTTTTTGTTCATATGTTTTTTCATATATTGTTTTTTTGTTCTAAACTTTTCAGATACAGTTGCTTTTGAAAAATTTTTATTGGGTAGACAGTTTTGTGCGATTTCTTTAGGTTTGTCACCAGTTGTCTCATCGATTACTTGGGCAGAAATGGATCATGCGTACAGATAAAGATGTCCAATAAAAATATTTCTTGCACTACTTTGTCGAGTCTCACTATCAGTATCAAAATTTGGTCCACTTTCTGTGATGTTAATTTGTAGATTGTTCGTATCAGCAACTGCCTGTATAATGTGATCTGCCCTTGAACCAAGTATCCACATATTTTGCAAATATTGCAACCATGATTGACCAGCATTATATTGGACAAAATTATCTGGTAAATGATGGATGGCAAGAGCTGTTATTTTTGGATGACATTTATCAGTTTCGTTTAGTTAGTGGCTCATGCCATGAAAGAAGATTACCATTGCCAACAATGTTTACTGGTTTTTGACCAATGTGGGCTAGCCTTGTAGTCAGCACTGACATACTTGTTTAATTCGTGATTTCTGGACTCAACTCAATATCATCGCATACAAACAAGAAAAGTATATCAGATGTCTTTACTTGTTGCATGTTGCATTTATTTATACTTTTACTCTAGGGTTGTTTATTTTGGACAACTTGTGTTTTTTTCTTCTTGCACTAAACAAATTTGCTATCTTAAGCATTTCTTTCTTAATGAACTTTTGTATCTTTCCTCCGTGACATGGCTTTTTAAATTGCAACATGTTTACATTTGTTAGTTTCTGACTGATCTATTTCCAGAATCTAGTAGAGAGGAAATTATGCCAAGAAGATGATTTAGGACGACTATTATGTTACGACTATTATGATGTTAGGACTGTTAACTGTGCCAAGATGATGATTTAGGATTGTTGTCTTATAAAGTGTTTTATTTTACGCCTTCTAGTTTTATTGCTGTTAATTAACTGGACCAACTTTTCCACAGGAATTCTAGATGGCTCATTTACACGCCTCTTACCATGTACGAAACGTCTTTAGCGCAATGTGACCTACATATACTTTGACTGAAAGCGGAAGACTGATAAAAATTAAAGCGCACGACTCTTCGTGTGGATATAGAGAAAATATTTCTATTAGCATAATAGTTTCTGGTGATGTACTAAGATAAACTTAGTCCTTCTAAACAAGTGTCCTGAGTTTCTGAAAAATTACAAGTCTTATTGACCTTTGATATATTCCCAAAGTTACGTTGGGCAACCTGAATGTCAAGGAGTGCTTCACAAAGCATAGTTCTTTCACATATAAAGTTCTTATAGTGTCAGATAAGTCTTCGTAGTTTCTCATAAGTATTAGTGGCTTCTCGTTAATTCTCGATAGTTTCTTTCAAACGAACACAATTTCGCACGGTTTTGCTGGACTTGTGAACAAGGTCCATGGCAATAGCACGCTGGCTACTTCCTTGCTGCATTTCTTGATTACATAAGGCTTGCTGGCAAGTGAAGTGAGTGGCGATAACACTTCGGCTATCTCCTGGTCTTTTGCTTCAAAAGAACTCTCTGACCAGTCAAGAGAAACTCAAGGTTTACTTCTCATGATTGGCCTTGAAATCACTAATGCCAATCCTGCTTGACAAAATCTTTGCAATTGGCATGTTATGCAAATGCCAAGTAATTTCTACATTTAGTGAGCCAATCACATCCACTACCTGGGCATTTATAACACATACACTTTATCTGTATGTAGTAATACTAAGATATCTGTAAAAAACCTGTAATGACGAACTTTAGATTGGGACTTGGGGCAGGCAGATGTTTTAGATGGAGTCTTTCATAGTGTTCAAGCCTCAGGTTCAGACAAGTGTAGGTTGAAACACTCAGCTCTATCTAGCTTTCTGTGATAGTATGCATGGGGCCAAAAAGTATCCTACCTTTGTGGTACTCAAAAGTTGAGTCAATATACAGTGTAAAGTCAAAGTCCCATAGCGTTTGCTGTAAATTATATATCTTTATCAATTGAACATAAATATGCCGCTACGCTTTGCTTCTTTCAGCATCAACAAGACTGGCAAGTTAAGGTTAATATGTCAAGACAGCCATGCAAACAATCATTGTGAGCTAATGATGTAGCTGTAGGCTAGTATGCTTGCAGTTTCTTTTTAAATTTGGTCGGAAACATGAACAGTTCACTTGCTATATCATACCTTAATGCACCTAATTCACTTGCCACGTTTTGTTTAGTGTATCATTCTGACAGTTGTCTTCGTGCTGTATGTATAGAATAGTAATAGAATGGCAAGAAACACCAAGAATATACAACTCTCAACAACAAGTCTGGCTTTAAACTAGCACAACAACTGTATTATTTATGACAGGGGGTTAAAAGCTCAGTCCAAAAAATACAAGACTCATTGCTGATTGCTGGGAAATTTTGTTGTTATTGAATTGTAATTTGTCTGACAGAGCACAAACTCATGACATGATATAGCTTATATTAGCAATTCAGCAAGTGTACAGCTGTAGAAATAAAGTACCCCTCACTTGTTATATTTTTCTCACATCTCTGACTTCCACCATTAGTGTGGCAATATATTTATATTTTGCCATAAAGAACGTGTTTAATCAAAATCTTAAGCAAAAATGCAGGAGCTTGCTGATGGAGTGGCTTGACCTTTTAATAGAAAAATGCATGAGAAATACATGCATAAACATCTTGGAAAGTTTACACTATGACTGTATGACTGATTGAATGTATGACTGACTCATGTGAACTTTCAGCACTTATCACAATACTTTGCACTATTAAAACACAGCCTGTTTCCTGCAATTGCCCCCAATCAGGGAGAGTATATGAGATTCAGGCTCAAAAAACTCATGAGTATACCTATAAGGAATCTACTATAATAGCTTAAAACCACGCTGATTCGAATGTGCTTCAAGATGAAGAATCTTCAAAATCTGAACTAGGTAGTCAGGTCACTCACAAATGACGTGATAACTTTAGGACACAAACTTGTAAAATTGTTCTTTCAGTTTACTACAATCTACTATTGATGTCGCTGTTGCACATTTCAATGACTCCAAAGCAATAAGCACCAATAAAATTTGCGTCCTAAAGTCATCAGGTCATTGCAGCGTGCTCAGATTCTAAAGATCAATCATCTTGGAGCACTAGCATCTTAAAATTGACGCCATATTATGCGATAATTATCGTCAAAATTCAATTTCTCTATGGTTTTATAGGCACAAAAGATTATGATGTTTAGGTCAAGTTTGACTATAAAATTTTTTCCTGCTGTCTTCTAGGTCAACTTTTGACTTATTACTTCTATTAAGTTTGACTAAATACTAATTTAGTAAGTTTCTGCTACTGCATTGCCCCCCGAAGTTGTAGCAGTTTGTGTATACACAGTACAAGTATTGCTAGCCCAGCGTTCAGTGACATCACAGTATACCACCGCTGCTTGATTGCTGGTTTACCAAAATGTAAATACATCATGGGGGATCAAAACTATCGAATTGTGCTGATTTTAAGCAAAATGGCTCATTTTCTAACTTCAAGATGAAAAACTAGACACCTCAGGGAGAGCGCAAAGTTTCTGAGATCTTTGCAGCAGTTTGGCTGCTACACTCTGTTAACTCCCGGCTATTGAGTATTACTTATGCAAGATACCTGCATGAAAGTCCATGTCTGTAGTATACTTATACACCACTACATGTACACCGTACCACACCAAACGATGCTACACAACGCACATCCAACCGCTCTGCACTCTACCACAATGAGTACATTGTACTACACTCTATTGTAAATTGCGATGGTGTCATCCCGATTTATATATTGATTCTGTAAGTTGTATACTTCCGATATTGAATGCACAGGCCTGCAGTTGTGGCTGTCGGCAGTGTTACAGTATATATATTGCACAGTGTAGGGGCTGTGCTAAAACTTCTATGGTAAGGCCCAAACAGACCAAACGCGATTCCATAACGCAACATGAATTTTCAGTTTTCTAAGACAAAAAAAACCGACATTAGAACGGAATTTTAGAAGATATGCAAATAAACAACCAAAATTGTTAAAGTGCTTACAAATACAAGAAAAATGTTTAGCAAGATTAAAGTTAAATGTAATTGAAAATCAAAAATTCTTGTCGTGTTTCAGAATCACGGCTGGTGTGTGTAGGCCTCAATGTGTCCATGGATCCATGCATTTTATTACAGACTTCAGCTGCTTACAGATGTTTAGCCAAGTAGTAACAATTATCTTCTGAGTTGACAACAGGCAGGCACATATGGTGTAGTTTTAATTTGTCAATAGTTCTAGACAGTAGACTCAATTTTTTGCATCATTTTAGCTGCACGTCAGTTGTTTGTTCTCATGGGGTTACTGCATAATGGTGTAATAAATAAATGTCATTGCAAAAAATGCCAAAAATATGCTATTTTGGATCTGCAAGACTCTGCAATTTTATAATCCATTTCAACGATATAAATGTTGCAGGCATTTTTTTCAGGTAATTTATTTTTAACTAGATTCATTTATGAAACTAGGTACATTTTTAACCTGTTAATTTTTTCTAAGTAGATACCAGTAGAGTTTGGTTCAGGAACATTTATAGTAAAGCACATTCTGCAGTACAGGTTACTGTAGGTTGGTGTTAGGGTGAGTAGCACTGAGGCTGAAAAATTTAGTACGAAATATAATGAAATTTGGTAACTAAAGGGCTGGTGGTGGAGAGGATAATAATGGTGGGCTGAGAACATTGAGATTTCTGCTTCAAACCCAGCTCTTCTAGAAATCAATCAGGTGAAAAAAAGTGGGAAGGGTAATACTTGCAGATGGCGAATGGGCAGGCAAACAGAAGAAGATAAAGAAAGAAGATGTAAAGAACGATAAAATGGAGAGGGTGGTAGGAAAAAATAGTGGGGGAAATGATAGCTAGTACTTTTTAAAAGGCTTTCAAATACCAAACCCTCACATGATTTTTGAACACTCGGAAAAATTTTAACTAGAGAAAATGTTACCCCAGTTAAAAATAAAATTACCTAAAAACAAAAAATTAACTCCAACATAAACATAAGACCAGCTATATTTAGAAGTTCTATTCCATTTTTCATCTTATTGCACTGCTAGTCTATAAATAGACTACGATGCATTAACAAAAATTCATCGCTGACTGCCTTGAATGTAGTTTATTTTAGTTGCAAGTTTTCGCTTCATTCACATAGCCCTGAATTTTCAACCAAGACATGATTCGGGACAACTAAATGCAAGTCTACAGTAACATCCCTGGGTGATGTCTAAAATCCTACTAAATTGTAGTTGGGTATTTTGCTTTATGCCCAAAATTACTGACTTGTGTAGTTCAGCTCAGTGTATCATTCTGATATTTACTTATGTGCTGTATGTAGAAAGTTATATTTACAATGATTAGAAACGCAAATAATTTGCAACTTTGAACAACAAGTTTGGCCGTAATCAGCAGATGACTGTACTATTTACGGCAATAATGGGTCAATAGCTCATCGCAATAGAAGACAAGTACAACTGATGGTTGATTCCCGCGAATTTTTCGTTTATTGAATTTCAATTCGTCTGATCATGACGGAGCAAAATTCATAACATATCTAGCTTTATAACAGCAATTTAGTAAGTGCACAGCTGTGGAAATGAACTTTGGGACACGTGTAATGCGTGTTATATGTTTCTGACTCATCTGACTTCTGCCATTTGTGCAGCAAAATATTTAATATTTTACCGCAAAGCACGTGTTTGATAGCAATTTCAGTGAAAACGGGGGTGTGCATTCATAAAGTTTTTTTAACATTTTTAGTGGAAATACGCTAGGAAAATATCTACATACCCACTGGAAAGTTTACACTATTACTGGTTGACTGACTACATGACTGTATGACTGACTCATGTGAATTTTCACCACTCATCGCAATACTGCAAAGTTTCGAAGAACCTTTGCACTAAAAATGGAGATAACTTCATCAGTTTATAGTTGTTAATTATACAGTCTATACACAAGCAACTTCTTGAGGCTATTATATTGTATAGTTTCTATATTTGTTAACTTATATGTAGTCCTACGCCCCTCATGGAAATCAGCCCTGCGTTGATGAGGCTAGCGTACTGTATTAAATAAAGTTTATGATGACAATGTTGATGATGAGGCTTTCATTCTCAATTGTGTTGAAAGATTTGTTGTAGTTTTTGGTTTTGTTCTGACTATTAGTGTTCCATATATCGGGGTGTTGCACCTGTTTTTGTCGTTGCTGTCCCCTGTTTCTGAGTTTGTTGTTAGAGATGTTTTCCCTATAGTGTTGCTAAAATATGGTTGTCACTGTTGTAGCTATTGTTGGCATGAAGGAGGTTGTAGAATATTTTTGTAATTGTGGCTGCTCTTGTTGCTATTATTTCCTTTTTGTGGTTGCTCTGGTCTGAATAAACATAATTTACAGACTTAGAATTAAACAGTCGCTTTTTTGTTACATTAATGTATATGATGTAATTACAATATTGTATTCTGTCACTGAAAGCCCCTTGAAGGGAATGTCAATAAAACAATACAAACACAAATTTACAAGGGCATACAGCATTAAAAAATGTTTTCAAAGAATACTATCAGTATGTGACCACTGTAAAGGAAACTAAAATCAGATTTCCTAGCCATAGCTACAAATTCTGCTATTTTCATTACCTGTAAGGCTAAATTACTATTACGATTTCTATTAATTTAAGCCTGTTCCATGCGAATGTTTAAAAATTTCAATACAATTCAATATCTCCAATACCGATATCATACAACACTGCCTGTTCAAAATGTAAATCAAACCGCAAAGAACACGGGATGCCAACTGCTTATAGTGAAATAAAAAAACTATAACATTATTCATTCCATGGTGTTACTGCATTGACAGATGTTGACATAGTGTACAATCCTGGCCCTAGATGTTAGCAAATAAATGGTTCGTAATGAACCAAATATGAGTCGCTTTCTTGGCAAATCAGGTGGCTGAGTTCAGCAGAATAGAAAGTAAACATGATTACTGCAGAAAAAAAACATAACAAATACAAAGTAAATGTACCTGGATCATACTTTGCCGTGGGAAGTTGACAGTCTGAAATCAAACAAAAAAACTATATTAATATCACTGAAACATCCTGATAATTCTCATCAGCCTTGTGCAAAATCCTGGTCAAGATTTGCGACTGTTTTCAAAATAAAAGACCTTTTGCAAGTATATGGACAGTTAAATGACTGTTCTTTTTGCATTTTCATTCCGCAAAAATAATATAGCAAGCAAATTTTTGTTTGCGCTAAGTTTCAATTCATGATTATAATTAGTGGCATACTACAATAAAATGGCAGGGGTGCCCACTTGTTAAGCACCTTCAAGTTTGTGTACAGATTTTGCTGATTTGCAGCCATAATTTTATTGTTAGCATCTAATGTTGATGATATTTGTACAAAACTCGTCAGGTTTCCAACACAATGACAATCCATAAAGTCTACATAAATATTGAAATGAAATTTATTGTCTGATATACCTATTTCAAAATATTTCCACTGCAAACACAACTTGCAGTTTATTTAGGAAGTCCATGTCCGTGAAAAGGGTTATGTATCATACTAGTCCAACTGTGCTACGACCATTTGCCTGTAGCCCATTATTTAGCGGTGCAAAAAGCCTTTGAACAAAAAAACGAAAAGTTTCTAACTGAAAACAACTCACTTTGTATAGAGGGTCGCCAAAACAAAACTCCATTGTAAAACTAGGATTTCTGATTTTAAAATCCAAAGCATCATGTCATAGGATGTTATAAGTGTGAACAAGTCTCCCACATTGATTTGCACACAATTTTTGTATTGAAAGACAAAGGTGAAGTTTTGTCAGTTTAGTCATAACCATGGCAAACAAGAAATAACAACATGAAAAAACAGCGGTAACAATGTTTGCAAAAAATCAGCAAATTTCAGCTCCTTTGGTTTCAGATGAAATGTTCAGCAAGTGGGACTTGAATATGGGCTTTGCTTGTGACTGAAAAAGGAGCTGAGCTTTTGATTGGAGAAAGAAGATCCTGGGAAGAGAAAACCTGGACCTGGATGACCACAAAAGACCACAGTTTGAGGATATCAGTTTGTAATCAGGAAAGCTGCCTAGTCCCAAGCAGCGACGGCCTACCAGAGTCGTAGCAAGAGAGTACATCTGCCAAAATATCACCTTAAGCAATGCAGCCCGCCCTTCACAAAACGACATACAAGAAGTGTATCAAAACAAAAAACCTATCACTAGCAGTGTGAATCAGTGTAAACAATCAAAATTGCCAAACTCTATTGTCACTGGACAATATGCCAACAGATGAAGGTCACATGCTTTGACGAATGAGTGTATGTACTCCACAGCCAAAATTGTTCTCATGTCAAGCATCTTCATAAGCAACAGTTTTCTCCCTGGATTTTTGCAAGAAAGTTTATAGAATCAGAGAACTTACAGGAATCAGAATGTTTCTCAAGGAAAGGAGTTGGTGCATTTTCTGCAATAAAAGAAATACTAACAAAAGAAATACATCATCAAATAACAATTAGCCAAAAGAAACCTTGAGCCCAACAACTTCATCAAGATAACTTCATTTTTCAGAATGACAATAGTCCAAAACACACAGCTAATGTTGAGAAAAATTGCCCCCAGGCACCAACATATTGAAGTGCCTGACTGACCACCAACAGGCTCAGACTTGAATCCTATTGAAATTTGGTAGAAGAGCTTAATATGAAACTGGATAAACCTACATGACAAAGTGAAGAGCATATGTTTAGCTAGTTGAAGAAGGCATGGGAGAATCTCAGCAACAACTATCTTCAAAACTTGACAAGAGATAACAGGGCACTGTCAGAAAGTTATCAAAACTATGGATATGTTGTGGTCTATTAACTGCTGTGTGCTTAGGAGAGCATTAAAACTGTTTCATCAAGACAGATTTTACTACACTATGCTCACTATACCTCAGACTGTGCACAGATTGCGATACAGTCACCACAATTTGTATTGTAAGTTGCATTCAAATGAGTATGCTTGCAGTTGTGGCTGTTGACTGTTGTGCAGTAAATACACATTGCAGTATAAAAGGCAACATCAATGTTCTATGCAATATCCACAGCTTTTATTGAAATTTCAGTAGTTTATAGATGCTTCACCAAGCAATAATGATTATCGAATCAGTTGATATCATGGTAAATATCTATATAGTTTTCCTAGCCAATTGTACAATACAAATTACTATCATCAGTCTAGTTGCATGTCATTCTGTGTTGTTTGTTTTTATGGTGTTCCTACATTTTCTGATGCTGAAATAAATATAAAAGCCAAGAATTTGCAAGTCTAAATGAAGGGACAGCATAATTTTATATTTCATTGGAATGATATAAACTCAGTGATATGCAGCAGCACTACACCACTGACTTCCAAATGCAAATTTTTCAAAGATTGCTTACAGCCAATATTTTTTACAATGCAAGTCTGTAAAGTATAACTCATCCACAATCATCGACTGCCTAAAATATACTTGACTGTAGTCCTTCATTGACAAGTAATTTGTTTGACATTGCTGCTCAGAAAAAAATCTGCAACATATTTTGACAGTATAATAGCATCCTCACAACATATAAAACTCTCAAAATTCGCTTCTCTTCACATGGTATATTCATCTCACTCACCCTAAATTTTCTGCCATTAGAGCAGCAAAATAAATGTAATACTTGCAACACTTTAATGCTTGAATACTTAATAATTGATCTATAAGTTGCTACCACGTGCGTACTTGCGTTGTTAACAAACAAATTGGGTGTTCCAGGCTAAATATCCTTTACACGTCATGAAAAGCAAATGCACTAAATTTACAATTACCACAATGATTATTTGTAAATTTTGTAAAATGAGAAAGACCTAAAGAACATTTAAATAAGACACCTCAAATTAGCTAGCCTGAAACCACAGACGAATAACGAAAAATATTCGCCTAAAAACTTTCATCACTAATCTTGCCTGATGACATCGAGTGTTAGTCAAGATTTAGATAATAGATCGTCATTGGTCACACTAAAATTGCTTGTATTGTGCGTTTTTATTGGCTCATTTTTCTATAATGAGAAAATGTTGTATAAATTATCAAGATGGCGAAATCAATGATTGATATAATTTATGGAAAAGTGAAATTAACAAGGAATTAAATGTATTTCAAGTACCTTCTATTCTCGTTAGTCTGAAATATAAAAAAGCTATGATAAAATGCAATGGGTTACTCTTATAAGTGATACTATCACTCACATGGTCGTTCATACAAAGTGCTGCTGATTGCAAATGCCATTTTGTTTATCTCAGATACCTACGTAATTATGCAAAACATGTGCTAAATTATGCTAATTAGATCAGGCAAGATTACTGTCGAATGTTCTCCAACGAATATTTTACGCTATTCGTCTGTGGTCTTGGCTACAAATTGCCTAAATAATCTTGAAAAAACTAGCCCTATGCGAAATCACTACAAACATAGATTGTATACACCCTCGGGAATGTTTACACCATAAATGAGTGACTGACTCGTTTGCTCTTCCCCACTCATCACAATACTGGAAAGTTTCAAAGAAACCTTTACACTATAAACTGCAGAAGGGCATTTGAAAAGTACATTCAAATGAAAGGCCTTTTCTTAGTCCCAGCCTTCACTGCATTCAAAATACATCTCACTGCATCAAAACAAGGCAAACAATGCACAAACATACTTCATAGTTAGATGAAATTTGAGACTTTTTAACTGGCATCTCATCTTGGTCACTTCCCGACAAATCATCTTCAGTGCAACTCCCATCATCAGTTGCGGCACCTACAAGAATAAGGAAAAGATTGAACTAAAATCTACATTTTTTGTGATTCAGCTAACTTCAAGAAAGTTGACTTTTGAAAACATATAAAGTTAATAAGAACATAAAGCAATATGAGCATTGAAACTGTGAATGCACTGCTACATATTCTACTTTGAAAGGCAGAACCAGCTAAATTTCATTACATAAGTATCTGAGGTCCTCCTAATAATTTTCCAAGGGTATGTCAAATCTAAAACATGCACATTAAGAAGAAAATGGGATTTGTATTACAGCTCTGTCAACCAACAATGTCGGCCATCTTAAAAAAAAGAAATTGCTGCGCTTGCATTAATTTAATTACCTTTCTCATCCATCTTCATGTAAAAAACACAAAATATTCACACTGCTAAAACGTTTTATTCATACAATACAAATAAAATGAGTTACTAAACATGGCTTGCAATAAATAAGTAATGTATGCCAGCTCAGAATTCTCAGCACAAGGAAAAATATGGGACAGATCTCAACTTGAGTCCTCCCTGGCAGAATTTGTGACACCCCCAATATTGAAAAAACATCATTTTTCAGGGCAATCGAAGAATCCTGCAGGGCAAAAAATATTGTGATAAATGCTTTTTCCTTCATAGCTCTTCATATATGACTCAATAACGTTTATGCAAAGACATGAAACTCTCCCACCCGTCATTTATCAATTACAACACCGGTTTCCACATAGGCGGCCCAAAATTGCTTGTTTTTTTTAGATTAAATAAATCGATTTTATATATAATAATCCTTTCATAGCTGGCAGAAACTGGCGGCTTTAATATTTGTCGCGCAATGGTCGATTCAATCTCGCGCGACGTTCGTGTAATCTCATCAGTTTAATCACTTTTATATATTCCTAAGGTAGGCAACTCTTGCCGACAAAATCATCGACTGTAAACGTAAGCACTATAAATATACTATAAACACATAGCAATAATAAAACACAAACTACAGCATATTGAACAAGGATAATTTTACTACATTCTTGCAAATTTTCAAATTTCAAATCCTTTTCGAAGCATGTAAAATGCGAGAGTTTTTACGCCTTTCGTAGATATTTTTTCAAAACCCATCCTGGGTTCACCTGTCCAGCCATTTCGTCATTTTTTTTAATATAAAGTCTTCGCCTATTGGCTAAAAATCTGAAAAAAATGATGTCATTTCTACAAGCCGAAATGACATCATTTTTTCCAGATTTTTAGCCAATAGGCGAAGACATTACATTCAAAAAATGACGAAATGGCTGGATGGGTGACCCCAGGATGGGTTTTGAAGTGCTGCCAACCTTGGGAATTTATCCCAAGATCTTGGGATTTTTTGAGGGTGTTGGGATTTTCTTGGGATTTTTATTTTAGGAATAAGACCTTGGAATTCTTCTTGGGATTTTTTAGAAAACAGAGAAGATAATTTTTAAAAGCTTATTTTTTAATGTAAATGTCATAATTCTTATTCATTTGCTTGCTCAGTGAATGATATTTAGTAGTATTTTAATATCTCATGCATTAGTCAGGCGCCCAGATTGTTTCTGCATTCCATGTGTATGTGTACAAGTCTGCTAATTGTCACTCCGCACGGTTAGGGGACCTGAAAACTAATCAGCTAATGAAGATTGCAATCTCGTACCACCTGTAGCCGGCATGCTCTGGGTAGGACATTGATGAAGGTGTGAATCTTGGGATTTTTGGGGGAGAAATAGGGAATCTTGGGATTTTTTGGGAGCTTTGTTGGGATTTTTAGGAAAACTGATTTGCAACACTGTTAAAAATCTACAAAAGCCACAAAAACTTTCGCTTTTTTTGCATGCTTCGGAAAGAATTTGGAACGGGAAAATTTGTAAGAATGTAGTAAAATTATCCTTGTTCAATATGCTGTACTGTTTGTTTTATTACTGCTATGTGTTTATAGTATATTTATGAGTTTTTAAGGTGCTTACGTTAACAGTCGATGATTTTGTAGGTGAGAGTTGCCTACCTTAGGAATATATAAAAGTGATTAAACAGATCAGATTACACGAACGTCGCGCGAGATTGAATCGACCATCGCACGACAAATATTAAAGCCGCCAGCTTCTCCCAGCTAAGAAAGTATTATTATATATAAAATCAATTTATTTAATCTAAAAAAAAACAAGCAATTTTGGGCTGCCTATAGTTTCCGTTGCAAAAGATGAGCCAACTTTCAGAAAGCTCGAGAAAGTGAAGGACAGCGTTCGATCTACCATGAAAATACATGCTTGAATAACAATTGTTCTTGCTCGCAAACAAGACATAACTAACAACTAATTTAGGCATCGTGCTGGACATGTGACCTAATGCTAAGATGCGTAAATTTGCAACCAAATTGAATGCTTGAGTTTGATATACGATCTAGTTTTATGTGCCTTCTTTATGGAGAAATACAACGAGAGTAGAAGAGTGCCTGCAAAAGTACGCTTGGAATTTGTGGTGCATGCATTTTCAGGGCGTCATAAGTATTGACAGGGCAATTCCATTGGGCACTCCCCCAACAAAAAGAGGTTACTTTCGCCCCTGTGGATCGGAACTTTGACACTGAATCGTGAATGGCATTCCTCACAATTTTCGAAAAAAGATTGCATGTTCATAAGTTTTCTTGCTTGTTTCAACTTGCTCATACTGATGCAGGTGTATCAACACTAATGGTTAACTCCCTCCCACTGTCATTATCTTTGGATGAATGTCCAACATGACCTTGGACAAACTCTGATGTGCAAATGGCCCCTTCACATACAATGTATCTCATCCTTGTGTCATATGTGGATTGCAGCAGAGGGTATGTACTGCTTAGCTTATCCTTTATATTGGACGAGCAAGAAAAACAGTCCACTCTTTCAACTTCTTTTATGACTCTACAAGAGACTCTGCCGGTGTTTTCAATAACATCAGCATCTTCTCAGTTGGTGTTTGTCGCACAATAATGGTTTTGCAGAATTCATCATATGCCTTACTGCAGTAAAAACTAAGTTCTGAAGGAGTTTTCTCAGTCATGGAGAGGAATTGTGTTAATTCCATGTAACTGCTGCTGTGGTACCATAGTTCGAAAGCAGGCAGATCTCTTCCTGTGCCTTCCAAATGGACAAGGATATCTTCAGGTTCCAATAAACAAGCAGCTTCCAGAAGTCAACCAGCTGTAAATATTTCAATTTCTTTTATTTTAAATATTTCTCTTCTTTTCCCAATCTACTTTATACTTTGTTTTCCGGCATACGACACAGACTGGAGGCAATACTTGCTCACATCCACTCCCATGTGCCCCTTTCCTATAGATGTCGGTGATTGACTCAAGCATCTACATTTCTTGCCACAAGCCTCCTCTTTCACATCAGTTTGTGAGATCAATACATGCAAGGATAATGAACATACAGTAGAGCATTATAGCTAGTATTACGATGATTTCCTCAAGCGACAGTAGCACATCAAACATAGCATAAACACTCCTGCAGAAAGATTGAGTAGATCACTTTGCATTCAACTTGAACACTGATACAATCAAACACAAGATAGTGTTAAGTTTACACCTATTAAATTGTGAGCATGTCAAATCCGATGAACCAAGTCCAAAAGGAATGTTCAATATGGCAGGGAATTCAGCAAGAAAAGATGTCAGCGCAATACAATACCATCTCAGCTTGCCATTCATAGCCTTATCTGTTTTATCTAATTAGTTTCTCTCTATCATCGCTATTTACCTCATCTCTGATCTTCCCAGCATCAGGATATCGCAAAATCGATAGTAACAATCATGATAAAATTTACAGTGGGTAGGTATAGGTAGGAAACTCACTGAGGAACTAGAACTTTCTGCAGATGAATTGTCAAACAAGTCATCGAAGCTTACGGTAAACCCAGTTTCCAGGCGAACTCTAGCGCTATTTCGCTGTCTTTCCATGGAAGTTATTTTCAGTTCTGATTAAAACATATGACATGAAGTATATGCAAATGATTTTAATTTTTATTTGCCTTTACTATAACAAGCATAATGAAAAAATCTCGTTTTGTAAGCGAGTGACTGTAATGATCATGATAATTTAGTAATATAGTTGACAGTTTTCCCAACAATACACCTGGAAGCCAAATGGTATAAATAGCGATGTTTACTTTAGATCGAACACTTCTCTTGTCAGTATTTCGTACTGTGTATTTAGATTGTTATTTCAACTAATAGAATTTTATCAAAATTTGGCTTGTCGTATGATCACGACATGGTGTCAGGAGTTATTTAAGCGATATATAGTTGTTAAGTATTGAACTTGGTTCTAACTCTAAAGGCTGAAAAGTTTGGCAAAATGGAGAAACTTGAATCGCCATCTTGCTTAAGGTTCGAAGGACACCTTAGTGAATATTGGCAGAGGTGGTGCCAAGAACTAGAACTTTATCTCGCTGCAACGGAGAAAGATGGAAAGTCTGACAAAATAAAGACATCAATACTTCTCACATGTATTGGAAAGCAAGGTAGAGAAATATATAATACATTTCAGTTCATGGAAGGAGAAGAGATGAAATCTAAAGTCGTGGTTCAATTATTTCAAGGTTATCGCAGCCCAAGAAAGAACATAACATTTATGCACCACAAATTCTTTACGTGTAAGCAGAGGGTCTTTTGATGAGTTTGTTAGTGATCTAAAGAAGCGTAGCACCAAGTGTGAGTTCTAAACACTTTGAGACGATCTCATCCATGACATTATTATATGTGGAATGAATGACAATCACCTTCGTGAACGTCTTCTTAGAGAGCCAGATTTAACACTACAGAAAACTCTACAAATTGGACATGCTGCTGAGGAGACGAAGGGATGTGTAAAAGAACTTCAGAATGATGTTGATGGCAAAAATTCTGTAGGCAATGTTCACAAATATAAATTTGCAACACATGAGAAGAAAAACAATGGTTGATCATGATAAGTCCTAGATTAAAAATTTTAAAATCTGCTTCTACACTCACAAACGAGGAAAATGTAGGGCTTATGGAAAAAGATGCATGAAATGCCCTAAATTTAATCAGTTGGTAAAACATTCTCAAGGTAAAGAAATATCTGTCAAGAATGTTAATTGCGACTCTGGTGATGTTGACGATTGTGAAACATCGGATGGGACATTCTTTGTAGGAGATGTCAGTCTTCATACTGCCATTGAGATACAATCTAACATTATTGATGGTGAAGAAGAAAATAAATCAGCTATTGAGAAAGACAAATCAAATGAATTTATGGTTTTTGCTGTTCGTTCTGCGCCTGAAACTGACCCAGAGTGGACAGTTGACATGGATACCAATGGCAGTAATGTCCGATTCAAGTTGGACACTGGTGCCCAAGTTAATGTTTTACCAAAGTCTCAATATAATAAGTTGTTACGAAAGCCAAAATTGAAGAATATGAAAGTGAAATTAACAGCCAATAAAGGAACTAATAGTCCTGTTGGAAGATGTGTTGTTGCTCAGTTGACCCATAAGAAAAATCATGACATACCGATTTTCTTCATTGTTGCGGAGACGACCTCACCACCGATATTGGGACTCTCGATATGCGAGAACTTAAACTTAATTAAATGTGCCATGGTAGTAAAAACAAAGGAGGAACAATTGCCCAGCTTTATTTCCGAATTTGAATCCTGTTTTTTGAGAACTTGGTACTCTGCCTAGAACTCAGAACATCATCACTGACCCTAATGTTCCACCTGTTATACACCCTCCATGTCGTGTTCCCATAGCCATCCAGCCTAAACTTAAAGAAGAACTTGACAGAAAGGAGAAACTCGTGGTTATATCCAAAGTTACTGAACCAACCAATTGGGTTTCAAGTCTTGTAATCATGGAAAAGCCAGATGGAAGCATTTGCGTTTGTTTAGATCCAAAAGATCTGGACAAAGCCATCAAAAGATCTCATCTACAGCTACCTACTGCAGAGGACATCATTTCAAAAATAAATGGTGCTCAATATTTCCCAAAACATGATACGTCATCAGGTTATTGGCAAACAAAGCTGAATGAGGAGAGTTCACACTTGTTATGTTTCAATAGCCCGTTTGGGCGCCATTAATTTAGCAGATTACCTTTTGGTATCTTGAATGCATCTGAAATTTTTCAAATGGATGTCGCTGAAATTATTGAATGCACCTTGAGAGCTGCTAATGCTCAGGATAATATCATAGTTTGGGGAGACACAAAAGAAGCCCATGATCAATGCCTACATGAGGTATTGTCTATAATTAAAGATTCCGGTCTCAAATTAAACAGAAAGAAGTGTCAATCTTGCTTTATCCAAAGCACATTCCTTGGACATATGTTGTCTGGTGATGGAGCTAATGCCAATTCAAGTAAGATTTCTGCAATTATTGATATGCTTGTTCCTCAGAACAACATTGCATTGCAGCGATTTCTTGGAATGTGCAACTACTTGGGTAAGTTCCTACTAGACTTGGCTAGTGTCACTGCTTTGCTACATCATTTACTAGAAAAGGACACTCCTTGGCATTTCGAAGCCGAGCGAGAAAATGCAGTGAAGAAATTGAAAGAAATGGTAACATCAGCTTCACTTTTAAAATATTTTAATCCAAAAGATTCAATACAACTTACATCAGATTCATCAAAGTTTGGTCTTGGACCTGTTCTTGAACAAAGACACAACAGTCAGTGGAAACCTGTTGCTTTTGCCACTCTTTGGCTTACTCAGTCAGAGCAAAACTACGCTAAAATTGAAAAAGAGACTCCAAGTGTTATATTTGGTTGTGAGAAATTCAAAGAATATTCATATGGACAAAAACTTGTCGTTGAAAATTATCACCAACCATTGAGAGCAATATTCTTGATGCCATTAGTTAGAGCTCCTGCGGGAACACAAAGATTCCAGCTAAGGCTGCAGCCCTACATGGTTACATCTAAATTTGTACCTGGAAGGGACGTTCCTGTAGCCAATACAATCTGTCATGTATTTGTCAATTATTCAAATCCAGAAATATCTCAATCTGAACTAAATTAATCTGTGCACATAATTAATGATCTCGGAACTATTTCGAACTTGAGGTTGTCTGAGTTTGCTGCAGAGACCTTGAAGGATCCTGTTTTAAAGAAATTAAAGTCCTATAATCTAGATGGATGGCCAGATGACAGAAGACAAGTTGACCCCGTGGCAGTTTATGAAGAAGTGCTACTAAAGGGAGACAGAATTATTGTACCAAATAAGCCTTCAGGAGGAAATGCAACAGAACATTCTTTGTAGTCATCTTGGAATAGAAAAACGTAAAGCTCGTGACAGATCAACACTCTATTGGCTAGGTATGACTTGCATAATTGTTGATACTGGATCCAATTGTGGTGTTTGCAAGGAAAATAGAATTTACCAACCATCTGAAGAATTGATTTCTCACGAAGTTCCATCAACTCCATGAGAGAACGTGGGCACGGATTTGTCCAGTTAAAGAACAAAGATTACCTGATTGTGGTTGGACTACATGTCAAAATACCTTGAAGTGAGTGCTTTCCAAATACCCTGGCCTTGACCGTTGTACAACATACCAAAAGCAGATTCGCCCGCTTTGGTATTCCTAAGATTGTAGTAAGTGACAACGATCCTCAATATTCATCTCATCATTATAAGACGTTTGCTAAAGAATAGGGTTTCCAGTGTGATACGTCAGGCCCGAAATACAAAAGAGTAATGGACTCGCAGAGAAAACAATTCAAACAGTTAAGAAGACCATTCAAAAGACCCTTAAAAGTGGTGAAAATCCCTGCCGTGCACTTTTTGCATTATGTTCAACCCCAGGTACTGATAATTCCCTGTCTCCAGCATTCAAGTTGATGAATTGCCATCTTCAAACTTCACCGCCTTCAATCAAGACAGAGAGAATATCATCGACCTTGCTTGAGTCACAAAAGATTAAGGAATACCATAATCAACAGGCCAAGAACCTGCAACCACTTAAAGAAGGACAATTAGTGCAAGTTAGACATGGGAAATCACTGCAAGCGAAAGGAAAAGTATTGGAGAGAGTTGAACAGCCAAGATCTTATGCTGTTGAAACAGACAAAGGTACAATTATTCTAAGAAACAGAATAAATCTTCCCCATACTCCGGAAGGGTTTAATCTGACTGATACCACCCATGATGAAATGGATTTACTACCTAACCTTGTGGAGAAGCAACCATCAAAATTCAATCAGCCATCTCTACTTCCATCTCAGTCTAACTCTGATCATTCCCCACCACAATCAAAACTACCTATCGGAGATAACAATGAACAGTGCATTCATACTCATTCTGGAAGAATTGTGAGGCCACCTGCTCGTCTAGGAGTCTATGTTTAAAATAATAATTTTGAAGTGAGTCATAACAGAAACGACTTACTTTTATATTAACTAGAAATCACAAGAACTGATTTTAATCTATTTCTTGTATGTTCATTTAAAAAAAAGGGGGTTGTAATGATTATGATAATTTAGTTATGTAGATGCCAGCATGCCAAGCAATAAACTCGGAAGCCAAATGGTATAAGTAGCGATGTTTACTTTAGATCAAGCACTTCTCATTTCAGTATTTGGCACTGTGTATTTAGATTGTCATTTCAACTAATAGAATTTTATCAAAATTGGACTTGTCTCATGATCCCAACAGTGACCTTGATCGTTTGCCATTGTTTACAAAGTGAAGAAGAACCTATCACTATGATTGGCTGACTGCTAGACTCTCTGTGCACTTATCAGCTCAGACTTGAAAACACAGTGTTGATTTTACTTTATGTCCATCAACCCCTTTGACAGATTCATTCAAGATATTCTCACCCGATTTTCCCCTAAATGTGCACGTTCAACAATTGCCATACATGCTAAAGTTGATAAGTAATACAAAAGCAACATAACGATAAAAAAATATTCGGTTCCTCCATGGGTGCATGAAACAGTCATAGTTTTCTCAGTTGTCCATTGACCTAAAGGAAGTGGAGGTAGGCAACATTTTACCTCGTTTTAAAAAGTGACCTTCTTGAAGTTTTTGAATAAAGCCGTCTTACAAAAGCGTCATTTACAACCTCATTGCCTGTCAATAGTGACATCATATATAGCGTTTCAACTTGACCTGATTGCGTACAATAATTGCCGTTTAACTGCATCTGGCTTAAATTTTTGGCAAAAAACAAAGAAATCACAAACGCAACAGAATTTCTCTATCATATTTGAGATAGCCTAACCTTCAACAACCACTACTCTATGACCCTAATTTTCAAGGATGCTCAAAAAACTGAGCTGTTGAAGAGTGAGCAAACAAAATGTATAAAATGGAGACATTTTAGTTAAAAGCAAAACTGTAGCATCATCTTAATAGTCTGTGTTCACAAAGTGATGGTATTTTTATGAACATACACGCTCCCTAACGATGTGCATAAGATGTCATAATTCTAAGATGATAGCTTTAAGACCTCTTACAGCATCAAGATTTCAGTCATCAAACTGGTGTCATCTCTAACGACCAAACTGAGACTCAGAGATATTTCATGAAAACTGCATCTTCAAAGGCTCTTAATACACTATCACATGTCCACTTTACTCAAAGTGAACTGTGAAACGGGAACTTTGGTTGTGTAAAATAACTTTTAAGGTCATAGATTCTAGACTAGGGACCTCAAGGAGAGTGCAAAGTATCTGAGATCTTTACAGCGCTTTACCCGCCGCACTCTTTTAGATACCAGGTAATGACTTTTACTGATACAAAATAGCTGCGAGTGAGTTTATGCTTGTCGTATACTTATACACTCCACTACAGCAACCATAACACACTCTGCACACCCAACCACCCTTCCACTGTACTACAGCACAACGCCTATTGTAGATTGCGAACGCGTCATCGCATTCTATGTTGGTAACTTGTACACTTCCCAATGGTATTAGAATGAACAGGCTGTGGCTGTGAAGTAAAGAGACTGTGCTAAAGCTCCCTGTAATATCCACACATGTTATTGATGACTTAAGTTGTGAATAGATGCGTAAGGCTGGTTTACACTAACAAAGTTTCTGTGATCAAAATAGGAATTTTTCACACGGAAATCCTACATTCTGAAGAATTTGTAAGAAATATCAGAGTAAAGTAGTTTGGTGTTGAGCACTGTATTAGTTTCCTTAAATATTTTTAGCAAATCCTTGAAAACTTAGGATTTACCTATCCGAAATTTTCACTTTGATTACAGAAACTTTGACAGTGTAAACCGGGCCTTAGCTATGTAGTAACGATTGCCTTATAAGTTGACAACAAGACACATCTCTGTATAGTTTAGTTCCGAACTAAAACTATATAGACAGGTGTCTTATTGTAACTTATACAGCAATCGTTAGTCGTTACTACATGGCTAAGCATCTATTAACAACTTAAGTTACTATTGGCGGCCAATGATACTACACCGATTGTTCTCTTCAATCTAGATGCATATGAAACGGGTAGCATATCATTCTATGTTGCTTGTTTTTTTGGGATAATTAAATAATGCTGTAATAAATATATTCAGACAGCAAGAAGATGCAAGAATCTCCTATTCTGAACTGCAAACTCCACAATTTTATAATCCATTACTATGAAAGACAGTACTATGCTATTGTTGAATTGTAGAAGAAAACTTGCTCTTGATTGTCTGTAGTTTATATTCATTACAACGCAAGTCTATAGCTAAACTACAATACATCTGCAAACGTTCACTACCATCTACCTTAATTACACTTGACTACAGTCTCACATTTTCGCTGCCGCCTATAAGTTAATTTAGACAATCAATGCAAGTTAATATCAGTGTACGATTGTCGGGAATTCATCCTAACTACTCTTTAGTTGCGAATTGGCGCTTTACGCCCGTTATTGCGGACTTTCAACGTTTTGTTCGGTGTATCGTTCTAACAGTGGCTTTTGCACTGAATAAACTAATTTTTAGCATGGCAAGAAATGCCAATAATTTGCAACTTTCATCGTAATTACTAGATTATTCAGTATATTATTTAAGAAAACAACGAGTCAATAGCTCAACGCTACAGAAAGCAAGCACTACTTGTTGCTGTGAATTTTCGTTTTACTGAATCGCAATTTGTTTGATTCAACGAAAACTCATGATATATTTTAGCTTTGATAACAGCAACTTAGCAAGTGTGTAGCTGTAGGAATAAAGTTTTGATCGCGTGTTATTCATCTCACTCCTATCACTTCCGCCACTAGGGCACGCAAAATATTTAATAACTTGCCATAGCCTAGGACCTGTATAAGAGTTTGTATGCTCTTCATTTACCACAGGCAAACTTAACTGTTTTAGGGTATAATGACCATGGCAATCAACATGGCATATGTGCCAAAACCTGAATCCGGGACGAGAGTCCTGAAATGACCCCGCCCTGAAACGGCAATGTCAGCATAGCTCTAACTTCTGAATATCAAAAGCAACAGCCTTTCTAAAGTGCATATAGTGTTTAGAATGGTTGCTTTTAGGGGTGGTTATTGGAAGGAAAAATTTCTTTAAGTATATTTTCCAAGATATTGACCATCCAGCATGCCAGGCCAAATGCAAATTATGCTTAAAATACCGTAAACCTCCGAATATAAGCCCTGGGCTTATATACTTTCGTAAGCGATTTTTGATGGGCTTATACAAGGGG